>VDFB02184633.1:0-20823 GCA_007258455.2 Sequoia sempervirens | reverse complement strand
AACACATCCGGATGGGTAAGTTTACACTAGGGATGGTCCTCTCTTGCAC
The DNA here is from genome assembly GCA_007258455.2 of Sequoia sempervirens. Taxonomy (NCBI): domain Eukaryota; kingdom Viridiplantae; phylum Streptophyta; class Pinopsida; order Cupressales; family Cupressaceae; genus Sequoia; species Sequoia sempervirens. The sequence continues at coordinate 20,774 of VDFB02184633.1, read as the reverse complement.
CCAAATACGCTGAATCACTCTGAGCTACATTGAACAGGCGATTTCCCTTAAGAGTCCAAATTGCTAAAAGGCAGCAATCTTTGAAGGTCTATTTCTCAGAGACCATGATGTTTACAGACTCTCTGTTGAAGGCTATGGGATTTTGTTGGGACCATCTACAAAAACCTCTCTCATTCTTTGCTATCTTGGAGGAATTTTCCTATGGTGATGACTTTTCAGTGGAGGGAAAAGTTGCCAGATGCAAGCAATGCAAAGTTGCAAAGTGGTGCAACTTTTACTCCATAGCTCGTACAACCAAACGAACTGTTCCAACATCTTGAGGGTATATTTATAGGGATGTCCTCTGCACCCAAATACGTCGAATCACTCGAAGCTACATTGGACCGACGATTTCCCTTAAGAGTCCAAAGTGCTAAAAGGCAGGAATCTTTGAAGGTCTATTTATCAGAGATCGTGATGCTTATAGACTCTCTATCTAAAGCTATGGGATTGTAAGACCATCTACAAAACCTTTCTTGGTTTTTGCTATCCTGAGGCATTTTCCTATGGTGATACACTTTCGCTGGAGGGAAAAAAGTTGCTGTGGCTTTAAAGAGTGCTGTAAAGTGGTGCAACTTTCAATTCAGAGCTCATACTGCACTCAAACGAGTTGTTCAACATGTCCCATGGGTACGCGCATACTCAGAGATGGTCCTCTTGCACCCAAATACACTGAATCACTCTGAGCTACATTGGACCGACAATTTCCCTTAAGAGTCCAAAGTGCTAAAAGGAAGCAATCTTTGAAGGTCTATTTCTTGAAGACTGTGATGCTTACACATTTCCCTCTTTAACCCCCTTAAACCCTTGTAATAGTGAGAAAATAGTTTTTTCCCAATTACTCCACAATTTTCCAAAACACCAGACGAACACATGACTAATTCAAACACCCATATCCAAGTTACACAACATATATGAGAAACAACATAGACTCCTTTGGACTAGCGTTGACTTCCTATACATTCACCCTTGAACAGGCTACTCAATTAGCCCAAAAATGCAAAGCAACATACCTTCAAACACCACACAAACCCCTAAAACCTTGGGGCAGCAAATAAATTTCCAAGAAAACAAAGATTCCACAATTGGATTCCATTTGTACGGACCTGTAACCGTCAAGTCAAAAAATCCTTGTTTTTAGTGTAATTCTTGAGGGTTTATTGGATGTAGCACTTCCCCAACCTTTCAGAATTTTCAACCACCTTAGAAACATTTATTTAGGCCCAAATATGATTAGAAAACAAAGAAAATTCTGGTATCTCAAATATTTTTGCAAACCCTAGGGTAAATACTCTATTTTCAAGTGAAAAAAACCACCATTTTTGGACCTTTAACTCTTCATTTTATTTCAAAACCCAATTCTCCAGGCCTTTCACTCTTGATAGTTTAAAACCACTAATGACCCCCAACGTGTAATTATGATAGCACTCAATATAGCCCTCCACCATGAACATATCAACTCAGTAGGAACCCATAATATTATGGAAAGATGATCCACTTCTCCTAATGTAACTCCCAAGCATTACATTATGGAAAGATGATCCACTTCTCCCTATGTATCAATGAGGTACAAGGATGTATAAAATCCAATCAATCAAACACAATCAACCTAACATAATTAAGGGTTGATAGGGGTATTGGATAATTAAGGGTTGATAAGGGTATGAATGTTTATCTTTGCATCTACTCTTGAATATCTAGGGACTTGGTGGTATTTAGAAATTTGTTACTCATTTTTATTGCATTGAATCAAAATGTATCACTATTAATTGCTCCAATGCTATAAGATAAATGAATGTTTTCATGATTATAATGAATATATTGTATGTTATTAATGCTAGCATATATCATCAAATTATGCCAAACATGTGTTTAGTCAACTCAAAGTGGGTGAATGACACCACTTAGCAAAAAATTTGAATTTTGAATTTTAAAATGAAAGGGAATAGGTTTGTGACTATGAGGTCACCCTTGTGAATTAAAGAATTGGGTTTGAGGAGAAAAAGTTGCAAGCCACTATAATTTATTATATATAAATGGGAAATATTACAAAACCTGGTTCAAATGAGCATACCGATAGGAAAGAACTAGGAAGAAAACCTTCAGTTGTAGCTCGATTAAGTACAAAAATAGACCCCTTTACAAAAATGTATGAGTTTCCAAAATACAGGCCCGTTTACATTTTAAACATACCCTTTATACAATGCCAGAAATTTGAGCCATATTTCAAAAAACATCATTGGGTATAGATTATGCCCATACACAATTATGACCATTTTACATTGTTTCCAATTTGAGAATTCAAATTTTACAAAATTTTCCTATTAGAGGCATTCAGGGCACAGTCTTCAACAACAATAGTATGTTCATGTTCTGGACTGATAAGCACCTATACAAACCATCAAGGTAGCTTAGAATAACCAATCTATATTATTCTAAATGACACAAAATATGATGAGATGGTAATAAAAACTATAAAATAAACTTAGAATAACCAATCTATATTGTTGTAATCTATTGCATACCTCTTTGAAAGGATCAAAGTTGGCTATTGTTGTATATAAAGTCCATGATCAATCATGCTAGGAATATCTATAAGGAAAATTAGATGCGAAAACAATTCTTCTAACGCCAATAACTCGTGAAAGAGCGATACACTTTAAAATTTACAATTACAGTCAAGTTAAGATGCACTATGAAATAGATTACAGAAACAGAGCATTTGACAAACACACATGAACACCGGATATACGTGGGAAAACCCTTACGGGAGAAAAACCCACCACACCAAGAGAAATCACTTTGTATTATAGTAATGAAGATTACATACAACTTCTAGACTTATCTTTCTAGTGTCATTATACAATAGCATTCATCATGAGCATTCTTCAAATAGAAACATCCAAGTTATAGCCTTTATAGATTTTAATTTCTTTTCTGATACAGTTTGAACTCTTCACACTTCACTGTTGATAGAACCACTATCCAACCCCCAAGTGTCTGCAACTTCTAACTATATCCATGGTGTTCCCTCGCTGTCAAGATTTCTCACGTAGAACTGCCACAATGAACCAACTACTAACGGGTGATCCTATTAATAGTGGTTTACAATTTTTGGCCAAACTAGACACTAAAATTATTACTTTTTAACAAAATCTTCACATTTGGGTACCTATAGCGATTAAACCGTGAGGAATTTGAAGATGATGCAAACTAGAGTCTTGTCAAATTTTTTCTATAGATTCTAAAAATATTTTTTTCAATTTTTTTGGAATCATATTGCACTTCATTTTCCATCTCCCATGAAAATTGGTTTTTTTCGAAAAACAACATTTTTTAAAAGTGACACACACTGTATAACACATAACTTTTTTCCATGAAGGATAAAATTCTTAATTCTTTCTTCAAATTTAGATTTGTAACTCTAATATCTAGTGCTTCCACTTGGTTAGATAGTTTTTATTGAATATTTTTTCCTTTAATCAAGTTTCAAAGTCAAACGAATTACAATTCAGACATAGCATGACCGTATAACGCGTAACTTTTTTTGTATATGTCAAAAATTAATTTAATTTTTTTTGTTGGATCAAGGACTTCAATATTTGGTGCACTCATATTTTTCAATTTTTTTTTTGATAATCTTCTATTTTTCCACATGTGAAGAACAGAGAAATTCATTTTCGATGAAAAACCTATGTTTAATAAAACTTAAAAAACAAATACATAACAAAACCAAAACATATTAAAATTATATTCATTGGATAGCTTGTTCTGAGGAATACCATAATCATTTGAAATAAATTTTAAATGAATCCATTTGATCCCCCAAAATCTAAATCAAAAGTGATTTTTTATCAGCATTTTGATAGGTGTAAAGGAGACACATTTATAGGTATGGTTTAAAACTAGCGAGGTTCTATCCAAGGGGGTTTGATCTAAGGTGATTTGATCAAACCCTCTTCAATTGGAATCCTTAAAATGGAACTTTTTAAGGCTTAAATCATTATATTTTCTAAAAATATGTGATTTCACCTAAAATTCGTTCCTCTCAGGAATTGTAAACCACTATTATGATAGCAATCTAATGGTTCACTTTCTCGCTTCCTCTCTATTCGCCCACGATTCCACGATGACAAATGTATCTATCAACGTAATTCAGAATAATCGCATCTTAGTGAGACACTAACAATGTCTCGCCAATGCCACATATACTTCATATCGATGTCGCCAAGAGTCATCGTAGTCGCTAGGATATTCTATCAAGCTTCAAGAGATACACCGAGTCATCATGCAGTCGCCCTGACCTATTGCTTTCGCTAGGAGATCATAGTGAGACATCAAAGGTTATAGCAAAGTCATATAGACATGAGTATTTCATTCAGCAAGAGTATTGAGCTTCGGTGAGACTTCATACCGATGTCACAAGTCACTCTGAAGAAAACATTCTGTTGGCATAACATATCGATCTCACCAGGACCTCACACTGACGATCTCCACATGTATCGCTATCGCCCAAACTCATAGCTTTTGGTGTGACATTATACCGATGAGATTAAGTCATAATGAACTCTGAAGAATAGTCGGCAAGACAAGAGCTTCTCACCGAGACATATCCCCGAAATCATTAAGTTACCCCGAAGATTCTTTAACATCGGCGAGACTCATCAAAGTTGCTAGGACTTCTTACCGAGAACACAGTGTTCCACCGATGACCACCATTCAACAAGAGCTACACAGAAGACTATAACTTGAGTCTTTGTTGCTGAGACATATCCTCTTCGGTAGGACATCTTACCGAAGGCACTTCCTTCGGCCAAGTCTCCCCGATGAAACAAACCAAACACAGTCGGTGTATCATTTGCTTCCACGGTGATTTGTCACCGAGCCACAATGAGTTATCCTGAGGACCTCAAAGTAAACATTGTCGGCAAGACATTAACATTTCACTGAGACATCTTAGCGGGAACCTTTAGCTTCACTAAAGACCAAAGTCTCCAAGAGTCTCGCCGATACACGATTGAATGGCCTTTTAGCCAGAGGTCTCCCGAGCGCTATGAGGTCATAACGAACACACTATGTTCCAGCGATAGACTCCACAGTGTAACCTTTCGACAAGACAATAACAAGGTCACAGCAACCTATTCAGAACTAAATAAAACAAACTGCTAATTAGCTAGACAAATAGGATGTCACACCGACTTGGCTCTAATGGAGGTTTCAGCCTGTAATGTTTGAGGCACATATTTCCAAAAATCTCCCACTTGACGAAGATCATATAGGCACCTCCAGAGCACAAATAATACTTACTAAAAAACATGGGCACTAAGGCCCATTGAACTGGCACACCACCTGAACTTGTCTGTGCTCAATGGCTTCGTCAATGCATCTGCAACATTCTCTAGAGTATCAACCTTTTCTAAATTGACCTTTCCATCCTCAACCATATCTCGTACAAAGTGATATTGTACATCAATATGTTTCATTCTGGCATGGAAAGTTGGGTTCTTTGCCAAACAACTAGCACTTTGACTATCACATAAAATTGTTATTTCCCCTGCCTTAAAACCAATGTTAGAACACAAAGGTTTCAACCATACAACTTATTTACAAGCATGAGTAGCTACCATGTATTTAGCCTCTATAGTGGACAAAGTGACTACAGCCTGTCGCTTGCTCATCCAACTCACTGCACCACCATTCAACATGAAAACGTATCCACTGGTGGATCTCCTACTGTCAATGTCCCCTGCCCAATTAGAATCTACATATCCATGAATGCTGAGAGTCCTCTGTGATTCAATCGAATTCCCATGGTAACACAATACAAAATTTGAAGTTCCCTTCAAATATCTAAATACTCTCTTCACAGCATCTCAATGTATTCTGCCTGGATTTTCCATAAATCGACTAAGTATTCCCACTGCTTGGGCAATGTATCGTCTTGTACAAACCATTGCATACATGAGACTGCCTATTGCACTTGCATAGGCTACACTGGTCATGTTCTCCATCTCAGTAGGAGATTTTGGACAGTCCTCAATAGATAGCTTCGTTCCCTACATGACTGGAACAACTAACTGCTTGCAATCATTCATACAAAATCTCTCTAGAACAGTCCTTATATACTCACTCTGACTAAGCCAAAGCTTTCTATTCTTTCTATCCCTAGTTATCTCCATCCCCATAATATACCTTGCTACACCAAGATATTTCATTTCAAACCTAGCAAACAATTGAGACTTAAGATCATAAATCATTAGCTTGCTATTTCCTATGAACATCATATCATCAACATAAAGAGCAATAACAAGCACTTGATCACTTTTAGCTTTATAATATACACAATGATCTAATTTTGATTTCTCAAAGCCTAAAGATAGTACATAAGTATCAAATTTCTGGTACCACATTCTAGGTGACTACTTTAACCCATATAGGGACTTCTTTAATTTGCATACTAGTTTTTCTTTACCTTTTTCAACAAAGTGCTCAGGCTGGGACATATATATTTCTTCTTCAAAATCACCATGAAGAAATGTTGTCTTCACATCCATCTGTTCAACCTCTAAGTCATATGCTACTGCAAGTGACAATAGAAATCTAATGGATGTCAGCTTTGCTACAAGAGAAAATATTTCCCCATAGTCAATTCCCGCTACCTGGGAATAACCCTTGGCAACCAATCTTGCCTTGTATTTTTCTACATTGCCATCCAGACCAATATTTTTTTTGAATACCCATTTTTAGCCCACAAGATTTCTACCTTTAGGTAAGGGCACCAGACTCCAGCTTTCATTTTTATCTAATGGTTCCATCTCTTCTTCCATGGATTCTAACCAAGAGTCTGAATCAAACATTTTAAATGCCTCTTTCATAGTCCTAGGCTCATCAGTACTAGAAATCAAAGCATAGGCACAAGTAGAATCAATCAATGAGAACCTATACCTATCTGGTTGTTTCCTTTCTTGGGTTGACCTCCTCACTGGCTGAGGCTGAGGTTCTTCTTCTTCAGAACTTTCAGAACTACTTGAGCTCTCCTCAATTTTAGGTACATTTTGAATCTTCAATTCCTCTTTCTTTGGTGTAGGAGGAATTGCTGCTACATCCTTACTGTTTTCTGACTTTGTCTTTGACTGCAGATCCAAGGTGGAAGGTTTCAGCTCACGAAAGATTACACTTCTTCTATATACAACCTTCTCTGTAACAGGATTCCAAAGCTTGTATCCTTTAATGTTAGCACTATAGCCAATGAAAATACATTTGATAGCCTTGTTCTCCAGCTTAGATCTTTTTACATCTGGCACATAAGCATATACTTCATAGCCAAAGACTCTAATATTTCTAAGAGAGGGCTTCTTACCAGACCACGCTTCTAAAGGTGTTTTATCAACAAGAGAAGAGTTTGGAGACCAATTAACTAAGTAACATGCAGTAGTAGTAGCTTCAACCCAAAACTTCTCCTCCAAACCAGCACTACTAAGCATACTTCATGCTCTCTCCATCACTGTCCTATTGAACCTTTCTGCAACTCCATTTTGTTGTGGAGTATAAGGTGTAGTCTTATGTCTTTTGATTCCATGGTCTTTATAGTATCTTTCAAATTCATCATAACAGAATTCACCACCATTATCAGTCCTTAAGCATTTTATTTTTCTACCAGTCTGATTTTCAACAAGATTATTAAACTCCTTAAATCGACAAAACACTTCGATTTACTTTTCAAAAATATATAAATGCTCTTCTTGAATAATCATCAATAAACGACACATAGTATCTTGATTTAGACAAAGAAGGAACATCTACTGGACCAAACACATCCGAATGAATATAGTCTAACAAACCAAAAGATTTATGAGGACTGTCACAAAATGAAACATGATGTTGCTTTCCATATATATAGTGTTCACATAATTCAAATTCCAGATTACAATCTTCAAGCCCCTCAACCAGGTTTTTTTTTAAAAGGTTTTTAAACCTTTTTCTCCTATGTGGCCTAACCTATGATGCCAATGCATAGTCTTCTCTGCAGGAAGTTTTGCTTCCGTAGAGTTTACATAATTAGGGATATTTCCCTTTTTACCTCCATGAGCTGCTTTTAGTGAGTTCGAAGAGACACTGTTACATTGAACAGCTTGTGCATCCAGCTTGTACAAGGTACCAATTTGAGCACCTCTAGCCAGCACCATTGAACCTCTAGTCATCTTGCATCCACTTCCCAAGAACAAGACTTGTACTCCAATATCATTAAGCCTACTAACAGAAAGAATATTTTGAGCCAGACCTGGTATATGCATCACATCATTGATCCCCTTTATTCTGCCATTAGGGAATTGGATTCTTACTCTTCCATGGCCAAAAATTTCCAAGGTTGAATCACTCGCTAAGTACACCTTTCCACCATTGTATTCTTCATACTTTCTGAACCATTCTTTGTGAGATGTGATGTGGAATGATGCTCCACAATCAATCAGCGAGACATCATCTGATGCCTGAGTAGCCAAGGCTGCAATGAAGGTGTCACCATCACTATGAGAAGAACCATTATCAAAGGAGCCCTTCTTTTTCTTTTTCTCCTCTTTACAATCCTTTCAGGCATGACCATGTTGCCCATAGTTCCAGCATTTCACCTTGGACTTCTTGCCAGGAGACTTTGATCTCCCTTTTGATTTAGATTTGGACTTCTTGTCCTTCTTCTTGCCTTTGTCTTTTGACCTTCCTCTGACAACAATAGCTTCCTTAGCCATCTCAGAATATTTTCTTCTCATATCTTTTGATAGCAAAGAACCAACAACATCTTCCATCTTGAAACTGGATGTTGTACTCCCAATAGCCATCACCAGATGATCCCAAGAGTCTGGCAAAGAACATAACAGAAACATACAATGATCTTCTTCTTCAATCTTTACACCAACAGATGTTAATTGTGTGAGAAACATGTTAAATGCATTCAAATGATCAGCTACAGACCCTCCTTCCTGCATTCTCAAAGAGTAGAGCTTCTTTCTCAGGAACAACTTATTCACCAAAGGTTTCCCATAATAACTGGACACCAATCTTTTCCACAAGAGAGAGGCAGTCTTCCTTTACTGATACAGTTTGAACTCTTCACACTTCACTGTTGATCGAACCACTATCCAACCCCAAAGCGTCTGCAACTTCTAACTATATCCATTATGTTCCCTGACTGTCGAGCTTTCTCACAGAACTGTCGCAATGAACCAACTGCTAATAGTTCACTTTTGACTTCCTCTATTCATCCACGAGATTCCACGTATGACAATCAGATGGTCAATAGAATTCGTAATGCACTGGCATCTCGGTGAGACACTAACAGTGTCTCACCGATGCCACATATACTTCATATTGATGTCACCAAGAGTCATCATAGTCACCAAGATATTCTATCGAGCTTCAAGAGATACACTGAGTCATCATGCAGTCACCCTAACCTATCACTTTTGCTAGGAGATCATAGCAAGACATCAAAGGTTATAGCAAAGTCATATAGACATGAGTATTTCATTCGGCAAGAGTTTCGAGCCTTGTTGAGACTTCATACCGATGTCACAAGTCACTCCAAAGAAAACATTCTGTCGGCATAATATATCAATTTCACCAGGACCTCATGTCGACGATCTCCACATGTATCATTGTCGCCCAAACTCATAGCTTTCGGTGTGACATTATACCGATGAGATTAAGTCATAATGAACTCTGAAGAATAGTCAGCAAGACAAGAGCTTATCACTAAGATGTATCCCCGAAATCATTAAGTTACCCCGAAGATTCTTTAACATCAACGAGACTCATCAAAGTCATTAGGACTTCTTACCAAGAACACAGTGTTCCACTGATGACCACCATTCGACAAGAGCTACACTGAAGACTATAACTTGAGTCTTCGTCGCTGAGACATATTATCTTTGGTAGGACATCTTACCGAAGGCACTTCCTTCAACCAAGTCTCCCTGATGAAACAAACCAAACACAGTCCGCGTAACATTTGCTTTCGCGGCGACTTCTCATCGAGCGACAATGAGTTAACCTGATGACCTCAAAGTAAATGTTATCGGCAAGACATTAACACTTCGCTAAGACATCTTAGCGAGAACCTTTAGCTTCACTGAAGACCATAGTCACCAAGAGTCTCGCCGATACACGATTGAATGGCCTTTTGGCCAGAGGTCTCCCTAGCACTATGAGGTCATAACGAAAAAACTATGTTACAGCGATAGACTCCACAGTGTAACCTTTAGGCAAGACAATAACAAGGTCACATTGACCTGTTCAGAACTGAATAAAACAAACTGCTAATTGGCCAAACAAATAGGACGCCACACTAACTTTGCCCTAATGGAGGTTTTAGCCTGTAATGTTTGTGGCACATATTTCCAACAATATCGCAAAAGTGGGAAAATGAGAAATCTATATTGTCACAATAGAAAAGATGTTAGACTAACATATCTATATTAATCTAAACAACCTGAATGATGATGAGTTGGTGATGCAAACTATAAAAGATGCATACCTCTTCAAAAGGATCAAAGCTAGCTATTGTTGTATAGTCCATGATCAATGGTGCTAGGAATATCACAAAAGTGGGAAAATGAGAAATCTATAATGTCACAATGAAAATATGCTTAGAATAGCATTATCTATATTAATCTAAACAACTTGAGATGATTAGCTAGTGATGAAAATATAAAGATGCAACATACCTCTCCAAAGGATCAGAGCTGGCTATTGTTGCAGCAGGTCCATGATCAATCTTGCCAAAAATATCACAAAAGTGCATACAAAATATCACTATTAAAGACACTTGCATGTCAATAGTATATAAAATATCAGTATTAAATAAAGAACACTAATGAAATTAATCATAATGAACATAAGCATTCTACCTACCATTCTTGAAAATGCTATTCAAGTGTATCTGAAGGGTCATCTCTTTGCTTAAGAGTATCCAATATTGCTTCATGATCAACATTACTAAGTGCCCATAGTTGTTTTGTCTTTGGTCTGGCATGATACTTCAACAACTTAACATTTATTGCTATAACAAGGTGCAAATACATGAGAATGGTTTTGTGTTTCTTATAGTCTTCAAATGTAGGTATGCCATTCTTTCTAATCATGTATGTTCGCAACCAAGTTCTTGCAACCACAACTGAACCTATAGGATACATGAAACCATCATCATCTTCCATTGGTTGTGTTAGCTTATGTTTTACCCGCACACATCGAGCCAACCAATAGTCTGATCTCTCTTCATTTCCCCACGCATACAGCAACTACAAAAATATGTCCTAGCTGTAGTAGATCTGAGAAGCAAGTTGTAATCAAGCGAACTTTCCATTGTGTCATTTGTCATGGATATTGTTTGAGATAAAGGAGTTAGATACTGTGGTACCCATGTATCCACCCACTCGCACTGAATACAAGTCTGACAAAAACAAGACAACTCTCGTGTCCAAATGGTCCATGTGCATGCATCTGAGCTTCGAAATGAATGCATCTTTGAAGAATCTTTGATTGTATGACAATCTAATCTACCTCCCATTGTACCCTCCTCAATGAACCAAAAGAATTTGCGCACTGTTGAATCAAGTTTCCCTCCCTGTGACAATGTTGAACTACACCAATCAACTATAGAATGTGCATCACTGAATTTTTCTCCTAAAATCTTCAATTGATCCTTAACTAGAGCTCTCTTTATGTATGCACCTACTCCATCATGCTACCCTTTCCCATGTCCAACTTCAAAAAAAATTCAAACATGTGGTAGACCCCTCTCTACATGCATTCTACTCAACCAATAAAACATACGAGCATTCTTGAATTGACCTGTGCAATTATCTGACCAAATTAGATGTCGGCCCAATGCTATATCATGCTCCTTCAAGAACTCAAAAAAATTCTCGAAACAATGTTGGACATAATCAGACGAGCAAGACCTATCATCACTCATATAAAAATGATACTCTCTGATTATCTTTCGATCCTCCTCTGTACTATCAGGTGCATGTCTAAATGTTATGTGGACAAAAATAGCAATCTGAATGGAATTGTAATACTGAGATTGTACCTCATTTTGTGGCTGCAATGTAGCAGTTTTCTACCAAAGTCAGCAGAGTATAATGGCCCCTTGTCCGAAGAGAGTCCTTACACATGCAAATTGTTGATCAATACTTGAGACCTATGACTATACCTTACATACTTGAGAAATATTGTCCTTAAAATCTGAAATAAAATCAGCAACATTGCATTCTTTTGTAACCAACTCACATCTAGAACCTATTGTGCATGTTTTGCACACACGCCCTGCTATAGGCAGGGACCCCCCTTTTTTCACTCCTGATAGGATGCTTTGCTCCTATCTTGTTTTGTGTGCCCCATTTTCTAAGCCCAAATTGGTCATGTGCCTTCAAATGATAAAATTCCCTTTACTAGATTCACCTACCTGATTTTCGCTAAGTTGTTCACCTTTGCGAAGATCCCTTAGTGGTTCCCTTCTGGCGTCCTTCTGACCTTCCAGGTCCGGCCCTCCAAAATGTTGTCCGTCATTGGCCGCTGGCCTTCTGCCATTCTTCTGGCGCCCTTTCGGCCTTCCAAGTCTGACCTCCTGGAATGTTGTCCACTATTGGTCATTGGCCTTCTGCCATCTTTCTACCATCCTTTCGGCCTTCTGAGTTTAGCCCTTCGAAATGCTATCCGTCATTTGCCGTTGGCCTTCCACCATTCTTTTGGCGTCCTTCCGACCTTTCGGGCCCGACCTCCTAGAATGTTGTCTATCATTGGTCATTGCCTTAGCAGGTCTTTGCATTGGCGGATAGATCTCGGATCCATTACACCAGCGAGACTGGCGGTGGGATGTTTGACTTTCTTGAGCAGAATCGAAAGGATTTTGCAGGGAGAAATTCCCTTATGGAAAATATACCAGCCCTTGGCTCCCAAAGACCTAGAGGAAGAGTTGCCAACCATGGCAGCCAAGGCATTCAAGGAGTTGATCCAAGAATATTTGAGCAACAAGGATGGACCAAGATTGGAGGAAGTACTAATGGCAAGTTGGTGTAGATTTCACAATGCACCACATTCATAATTTATGTGTCCATCATGTGACAACATCATCGCTCAAGCCAAGGGTTGTTCAAACAAGTTGGAGCAGCCAACTCCTAATGAAGAGAAGTTATCCCATGAGGCAAAAGAGTTGTCAACATCTAGAGGACAACAAGGTAAGGATGAACAAAGAAATTTGATACAAGTTGATGTTGGAGCAGCAAACATTAAAGTTGAAAACCAGGAAGAAGAAGCAGATTTCACTAGGACAACAAAGTGCCTTGGTGAAAATATGATTGAAACTAATTTAGAAGGCATTCCCTCCACCAATCAAAGGAAATCCTCCACTCTAGAAGAAGAGCAGTTGGTAGGTGACAGTGAACCAATGAAGTTTGCAGTCGTGCATACTGCGACAACCAACGAAGATGCTGAAGAACAGGAAGAAGAAAAGGTTGACAACCTTGGAGCAGCAGAAAATGACGAGGAAGGTATAAGTGAAATCAAATTAGAAGACCTCTCCTTCGTCAATGACAGTGATCGAGAATCTAAAAATGTAGATTTGGAGGAGTGGGAGCAACCACTCGCCACGACTGTCTACAATCAAACTTTTTTTTCAAGTGATGATGAGGACCCATTAGCGGAAAGATATGATCAGCTCATCTCTAGGTTGAAAAAGGATTGGTCAGAGTTGAAATACCAAGTGGATTTGGAGGTTCTAATATTGCCAAATTGGTTCAGACTTCATGATTCATCAAACTCAGAGTTCACATGTGAATTGTTCCAAGAAGCCATCAAACAAGTCAAAGAAAAAGCAAGGCAACCAAGTACCTAACCTCCTCTATTTGCTGCCCATATCAAAGAAGAAGACCAAAAGCTTGAACTAAGTGATGAATCAGCTAAAGGTAGGCCTCAAGAGGATGTTGGGGCAGCAATAGAAGAAGGAAAAAAATACAATCTTAGACTTCTGAGTGATGAAGTAGATCAAATGGGAATGTTGTCCACCAGTCATCAAGAAGTTCTTCCTCTTGAAGAGCAGTTGGGTGCCATGGACAGTGGTATTTTTGGAGAGTATTTGGAGAGAAATTGTGCAGTAGACTTTGGTCCCCTTGATGAGGTGCCATCAATTGATGACTTTTTTCCATTGGGAGCTGCACTACGAAGGTATGCTCATATCGAGGAAGAGCACATCCCAGAAGATGGTAGCAATGAATACATACTCTTTGAGCCCCCAAACAGTGATGGACTAGAGTTTCCAGATTGCGAAAGGAGATCCTTCTCCATTTACAATGATAGTGAGCAAGAGGAAATGAGTGAATGTCATGATGAGATGCATGAACAACAAAGAGAAGAAGACAAAGGCAGAGGTGCTGAGATAGCTGCTAACAAAGATGAAGCACCCAACCGACTACAAGATGCAACTTGAAGTCCTTATGCCATCATCGTTGTTGATCCTCCATATTCAGATAGCTACAATAGAACAGATTCATGCATGTGATTATCCCATCGCATTAAACTTCATAAAAAGGAGGTTGATACTTGGGGAAGGAGATGAGACAACATGCTACCCCTTGGGGACAACAACCAAGTGGATCCCAAGTTTGTAGATGATCAATGTGGAGAAGTATTTCTTTTTGAAGAACTGCCAACCGGGGTTGTAGGTCCCATTGGTAGATTGGAAGAGTTGTTTGTTGCCCCATCCTCCCAGCCTTATGCAAGCTTAATGTCCAAAGTGTTGCACCCTCCACCGCGCCCACTCCAGGCTACCGATGCAACGATCAAGGATGTTGTGCTTGTTCTCGACTGTCCAATGCTGCCACCTCCATGTGAAGACATTCAGGTTCTATCCTTCCTTGCCCCTATCATTTCTCGTAACTGCACTTATTATTTTGATTATGGGAATGAGGAAAAACGAACATGTTTATGGATTAACCATGGGTTCAATGAGCCTCCTCAATTGCTGATTTTTCATGATGACATGATTGAACTTGAGTGCTGCAATGTTGAATTTATTTTTTCAAAATATAAAGATAAATTTGCATGGTTAATAATGATAACGATTGCCCGTTTGCTTGTGAATGCATTGCAAAATCTAATGCATGTTAATGTCAGCTTGTCTTGTCTGAACATAGTGCTTTTTAAATATCTTTCTACATAGCCCATTTTGAGTAGTATAGTTTCTTGTAAGTACTCTGCTTTCCTGCTTTCTTTAGGTTAGTTGGTGTGTGTAGGTTGCTTGTTTTAGGTTGTTTTCTTTTTGTTTTCTTTCGCTTTGTTGCTGCTTTGCTCGGGGTACGTCTTCTTTTAGCTAGACACATTTGTGCGCACAACAACCATACTTATCACATGGGGTTGTTCTACGTATTTCTTTGTCAAACTCTAATCAAGTTTTCAGAGTGGATGGTGAGGATCTTCTATTGGTTTGAAGTGATCTGGGTGTTTGATTCAAAGATGATAAGTTGTTGGTTTAGTTTGACTCTGACGTATTCTTAAATCTTATAGCTCTTACACATCTTAAGAATCCGATGGCCACTGTAGGGCCTTTTGTGAAGTCTAGTTAAGTGAAAAATCTAAAATTCTACTCCAGTGCCATTGTGATTCTCATCCCTGAGCGCAAGTTTCAATGCTTGCGGGTTGAAATAGAAGAGCTGAAAAGAGAAAAGAAAGAAAGAAAGAAAACATTGAAAATTAAAAGAAATAAAAAAATCAACTTTTCTGGGGTATCCGAGCAACTCTACCGAGGTTATGGATGCCTGACTGGCAGTAGAGCAATGTTCGGGAGAATCATAGCGACAACTTTGTCGGGGCTATGGACGTCTGATTGGTAGCGAGGCAATGTCTCAAATGATTTTGGAGTAAGAATAAACTATGTAGCTTAACTTGACGGACCTTGGGTTCCTGTAGCAACTTAAGGATGGGACTTAACGCTACACACACTTGGATTTTCAGCATACTAAAGGTTGGGTTGGCTAGTGGTTTTAATCCTTTAGTTGAGTGTCTGGTTTGTTTACCCTAGCGTGAAGGTGGAAACAAGAGATTCTGGGTTTGTGATTCCATTTTGTCATCAAAATGCTCTAGAGCATTTCCCTAGGGAGTCGCCATTTGTTTTGCATGTTTTGCACACACGCCCCACTGTAGGCAGGGACCCCCTTTTTTTGCTCCCGACAGGCTGTTTTGCTCCTGTCTTGTTTTGCATGCCCCATTTTCCAAGCCCAAATTGGTCATGTGCCTTCAAATGATAAAATTCCCTTTACCAGATTCACCTACCTGATTTTTGCTAAGTTGTTCGCCTTTGCGGAGATCCCTTGGTGGTTCCCTTCTTCTGGCGTCCTTCCGACCTTCCGGGTCTGGCCCTCTGGAATGTTGTCTATCGTTGGCCGCTGGCCTTCCACCATTCTTCTGGCATCCTTCCGGCCTTTCAAGTTTGGCCTCCTGGAATGTTGTCTGCCGTTGGCCATTGGCCTTCTGCCATCTTTCCACCGTCCTTCCGGTCTTCTGGGTCCGGCCCTCCGGAATGTTGTTTGTCATTGGCCGCTTGCCTTCTGCCATTCTTCTGGTGTCCGTTCAGCCTCTCGGATCCAGCCTCCCAGAATGTTGTCCGCCGTTGACCATTGGCCTTCTGCTGTCTTTCCGCCATCCTTCCAACCTTCCGATTCCGACCCTCTGGAATGTTGTCTGTCGTTGGCCACTGGCCTTTTACCATTCTTCTGGCATCGTTCCGGCCTTCTAGGTCCGACCCTCTAGAATGTTGTCCGCCGTTGGCCACTGGCCTTTTTCAATTCTTCTGGCGTCCTTTCGGGTCCTGCCTCCTAGAATGTTGTCTGCCATTGGTCGTTGGCCTTCTGCTGTCTTTCCATCATCCTTCCCGCTTTCCGGGTCTGACCCTCTTGAATGTTGTCCATTGTTGGCCGCTAGCCTTCTGCCATACTTCTAGCGTCCTTCCAGCCTTCTGGGTCAGGCCTCCCAGAATGTTGTCTGTCATTGGCTGTTGGCCTTCTATCATCCTTCCTGCCTTTCGAGTCTAGCCCTCTGAAATGTTGTCCGCTATTGGCCACTAGCCTTCCACCATTCTTCTGGCATCCTTCCGGCCTTCCTAGTCTGGCCTCTCGAAATGCTATCTGTCGTTGGCCGTTGGCCTTCCGCCGTCTTTTCGCCATCCATTAGGCCTTCCGGGTCTGGCCTCCCGAAATGTTGTCCACCATTGGCCGTTGGCCTTCTGTCGTCCTTCTGCCTAGGGGAGGCTACCACCCTCAAACCCGCATTTATGTTCATCATCCAAATGAGCTCCAAATATGAATATTATGACCCTTTTTAATGTTTCGTGTATGCAAGATTTATGGAGCCTGTTAAGGGTCCGTCAAGGAGACGCATTTTGGGAGCTATCCTACTGTTCACTAGATGATGATGGTATTTAAGGAACTATTTGCCCAAATTGGGGACAACCAATCCATTGATTCTAATTGTCGACGAGCTCATTTGATCCAAGGAAGAACACTGCAAACACATCAAGTAAGAAGAAAACTTTCAAGCAGTTTTAGCTATAGTAAAAAGGCAATTAGTTAAATGACAAAACTACTAGAGCACTTGAGCACTAGATGACAAAACAGGGAAAAGACAAGAAATGTATTTTTAATTGCTGAATATTGTGGGGTAGGTGAAACCCTAGTGTAAATAAAATTTGGGCTACACAATGTAATTCAATCATGGTCATTCATTTGGGCTTTGGAAAACTATAAATAGGGGTTTTCCCCTCATTTGTAAGGGTTGGAGAGCTAGTGTAAAAAGCATTTGCAGCAATAGAAGACAACATTGCATGATTTTATGGATGTTTTCTTTGATTTTTCCCATCTTGCATGCATGGTTCTACCTTCCATGCTAGTTTTAGTGTTAGTTTATTGAATGGAAGTTATAATGGAAATTGTTATTATGGTATTTGATGAACTTTCAGCCCATAATTTCAGCACTTGTTGATGACAAACTGTTGTGTCAAGTTAGCATGGGCTTCTTTATTCCATTATTGCAACTTAGTTCAATTGCATGTTCATGATGTGCATGTGCAATTTGAAAATCAGCAGACCTTAGGAGATTGCACTGGTTTTGTGTAACTGTAGGTTCCTCTTGGCCAAACAAATCCCAATTTAGGGAGTTTGTCTACTGCAGCAGCCACCATTGTTACTGTTCATTCCTAGCTTAGGATTATAATAGCTTTCTTAACCCTTCTCCTTTTGTTGTTTCTTTTAATCCTTAGTTAGAGTAGGATCCAAAGCATCACCATGAAGCTAAATCAGATGAACTTGATAAGTTTTAACTTGTTGTTTTAAGTGGACAGCCTCTGTTCATTCACTTTCAGCACTTTGAAACTGCATTTGCAAACCCAACTTCCCATGCTTTGTAACTCATCTGTAAGACCACCTCGTGATTCCAGAAAATCACATCAAACAACTAAGTTATTCCAAACACTGTCAAGACCTGACATTAGAGACCTTGGGATAATATTCTGCAATTTGATTGTGGAAGATTGTCTTTCAAGAGAGGTAGTGCACCTACACACTGCCTGTGTTGAGAAGTGCATAAAAAACACATCAACAGAACCTTCACCTTCGCTTTGCAAAGTATATTTGACTATCTCATATCTCCTTTTCTCAACAAGCTTCTTTCCAAATTCATGTTCGGAACTCTCATGAAAACATTGAACAAACTTTGACAAGCCACCACATTGTGAGCACTTTGCATGTAAACAATCATTTCTATAGAAAAAGAACCATCATCTCTAGAACATAAAAATAGATCTAGCAAGTTCCTTGATGATTTTGGAAGATGCATTGAACCACACTCCTACAACATTTCACATTTAGTATGCAAAGTAGAGCGGATATAGCATAATAGCTCATGGTACATTGAAAACTCCACATGGTAATTTGCAACAAATATTCTGAATCTTAAGAGCCTGAGAGAATAAAATGGGTTCAAACCCTCAAAAGTCCTTTGTGAGATTTCCATATTTTTATGTGTTTCAATAAATTTTTGAACAACATTGTTTGGTTTGATTCAAAAATGTTTAGGATGTGTTGTATGGTCTTGATTTCCAATTCTTAACTTTAAAACATCCTTTGCATTGGGTGATACTCTAGAGTTATCATGCCAAAATTGTTGAATTACCTACTTTACATTATCGGTTAGCTTCTTATGAACATGTGGAAGCCTCCCAACAAAAGCCCATGTATCATTTTCAAGAGGATCATCTATTCTTTCTCTTCTTGCAAGTTCTCTATCCAAATTTTTCGATTTATGTCGGAAATCAATACAAGTTTGTCTCATAAGAGAGCCTTTTTTCAATTGATAGCTTACTAGAGTACGGTTATGGCAACTCTCCAAGAAACTCTCTTATCCTTTTCCTTGTTATTTTTTCCAATAGACTTGACAGCATTAAAAAGATTTTTGACAATAATAGAATTTTTTTGGTCTTCTTGTTCACATGAATCTTCAATTTGGCTAACAAAGGTCTCATCTTTTGCCTCTTTAGCAATTGTACAAAAAGTTGGCATTGCTCGATCAATGTCTTATCACTAAAATATTGGTTGAAAAGTCTTCTAGCCCACAACCGAACAGTTCGTGTTGACCTCTTGCCTTCAAAATTGTTTATAATATTCTCATCAAATTCAAGTAACCATTTAGGGGTTCTTGAGGGTCTTGAAATTGGAATATGTCTTTCTTCCATACAAGGTTCTTCATTTCTCATGTAATTTGGTGAAACATAATTTACACTTGCTTCAATATTATGTTCAAAATCTTCATTTCCAACATTTTCACCTTGAACAATTTCAATATCAATTTGAATGATTTCATTCCCAATTTCAATATCATGTTCAACATCTTCAAATCCAACATTTTCACCTTGAACATTTTCATTATCAATTTCAATAATTTCATCCCTAATTTGAATATCATGTTCAACATATTCAATTCCAACATTTTCACCTTGAACATCTTCAATTTCCTCTTCACTTGAAATACCATAGGGGTTAGGTTCACCAATATTTAACATACCTTGTCTTCTCTTCTTATGACTTTCTCTATCTTTTTGTCTATATGCTTCAATTTCTTCTTTTGTAAGCTTTCTCTTAAGTTTTTGCTTCCGGCAATTGCTACTCCCCATTATACCTCATAAAAGATGCTAAAAAATCATTCCTTATGACAAATTTCAATAGAAGATGCTTCAAAAAGTTGATCTTTGTCCCTTCTTGTCTGAAACCACATGTTTGTCTCTTGCAAACAGAATGTAGGGTCCATTAGAATGCACAAAACGACCCACATGAGGCTTTTCTATGGCCCACAAATCCAATATCTGTTATAATCTGATATCTGATTCATTCTAAAAAACAACGGTATGATTTTAATTCTTCAAATCAGATGTCCAATTCAAATCGGATATCTGATTTGTGTATACATAGACCTAAGGGTTAATGGTAGATAGTAGAGGGTTTAAGGGTTAAAGGTTTATGGTATATTGTAGAGGGTTTAAGGGTTAAGGGTTTATGGTAGAGGGTTATAAGGGTTTAGGGTTTCATGGTAAGGGTATAGGGGAGAGAGATAGATGGAGTGAGTGTGTGAGAGAGTGACTTGAGAGAGTGGGATAAGATCAGAGAGGGTGGGAGAGTGGCATAGAGTGGGAGAGAGGGAGG
>VDFB02184632.1:0-20477 GCA_007258455.2 Sequoia sempervirens | reverse complement strand
TACATTCCTTGAAAGATGGTTGGTGACAAGACAAAAAGGCCAAGCTTTGCTAACTTTTCATGCTTTTCTTCACCTTTTACAGCCGCTTTTCTTCGTTGTAACTTTTTAAATTCTCATGTTTATAACATTTTATGAAGCGCTTTACCGAATACATCCCCCTTCTACTTTATCGAAAAGGTAGTTATAAAAAAAATTGTTTATACCATCTAAAAAATTTAGAATATCCCACCAAATATGTAAACATTCTCCGACATGCTACGTAAATAAACTCTAATGTTTTCTTATACTAAACTTTTAATATTTTATTGATTAGTTGTAGTTCCTTAAAATTGTGCAGATTTAAAGATTTAGAAACGTGTAAGGTGAAGATTCAATCCAGAGATTATGACAGATAAAAATCTTTATTGTAGTTTTAAATATAGAAATGCAGATTTTGAAGTATCAGTATATAGTAAATAAAGTAGTTGTAAAACAAATATAAAGAAACTAATAAATAAAATAGTTCTATGTTTTTTATTTTTATAAATTTAATTTAACAAATAAAAGATTTGTCGCTACAAATAAATTATAAATAAAATAAAATAATTGTTCATTAAAATTTAAAATTAAATAATAAATTCAATATAGATGTTTGGATAGATATTTTTTAATATATATTTAAGTTACCTAATTCAATATTTAAAATTTATCAAATATATTTTTTAATATTGTTTTACTTACAACTTACATTTTTGAGTTGTAGATTTCAACTAAACTTAAATTTTTGAGTTGTAGATTTCAACTAAACTTAAATATTAGAGGTGAATAAATTTTAGCTTCAAATTCTAATATACTAACTAAACTTAAATAATAAAATTAAATATTTAAATAATTAAATTTACAAAATTTATATAAATCATTTGGAACTCAATTAATAAAATTATCATTATCTTGGACAATTATTTCTAATTTCTAATTTATGAAAAGGAAATAAGCAGTATTCTATAATAAAATATTTAAGAATTTTAATTTAATAAAATTTAGAATTAAATGAATTAGAAATTGAAATAAATTAAGAATTTAACACATTTATAAAAAAATATATTTGAAAAAGAAATAGAAAGATTATCTTGTTTTCAATGTATTGTCAATTTTTATCTTCTCAATTGATCAATACAATATAACAAAAACTAGAAATTGTATTCTCAGTGTTCTTTTGGGACTACATTTATTCATCTTCTTTTGAGACTTACATTTATTCTCCTTCATAATTCTTTCAACTTTATTCAATAAAAAAAGAAAAGCTAGAAATTGAAATCTAATATCAAAATAATGATCAAGAGCATGTGTCAAATGGACTTGAAACTTTTAAATGCCTAAGATAGGCTATGTCCATGTTCTCAAACTTGAACAGTAAGTGACAAACTTGAACAGTAAGTGACATACATTTTTGTCCACTACAAATTTTGATTCAATATGTATCTACCTCTATTTGTACTTGCATTTGAGAACTCATGATGTTAAAAATTGGGGGCCTTCTTTAATAGATGTAAGACTATTGACTAGTCAAAACCTTGTAATTGATATCATGAGATAGAAAGTATGGTTAATAGATTCTAACTAAATGCTAAAACAATTTACATTTAACATGACAAATGTGAGATGCTATAAGTCCATGAATTAGATTCTAAGTAAATGCTAAAACAATTTACATTTAACATGATGCAAATGTAAGATACTACAAGTCTATGAATTGGTGATCCGAAATGTGCTAAGATCCTTAAATAAAATTCCTAGACACACAACAAAACTTTTGACACATAAGCTATACTAGATATTCATATTCCAAGAAAGTCCATTTAAAAGTCAAGTGATTAGAATTCAAATTAAAATTAGAAATAGAGTGTGAGTGCAACCTAGTTCAAGGAGACATAAAACCTTGAAGATGACAAATCCTTTTTTGAGTTGATAAATAAAGCAAACATATGAAATTAAATTGTATCCAAATAATATATCAAACTAAGTGCTAAGACCATTCACTTGTTATATGCATTATTAGATTAACTTAAATTAAATTGGATATATGTATAAGTTACACAAATAATGATTATATTTTATTAAAAAAAAAAGAAATGCATTATTAGATTAACTTAAATTAAATTGATATATGTATAAGTTACCAAATAATGATTATATTTTATTAAAAAAAGAAAAAAAAGAAAAGTAAAGTGGAATTAAATTCAAGTGGATGTAGACCATCAATGCAACTACCAAAAAGACGAACCCTATAAAAATTGAACAATCCTTATTTAAAGTGATAAATAAATCAAACATAGAATAAAGTGTTAGAACAATTTGTTTACAATATCATGTTAATTTTATTTAATCTATATTATATATAATTATGGTGAGATTAACATATTCAATCAAATTCCCATTTAATTAATTTTGTGTCGATCTTACTAAAATTCTTAATGCAATAATAAATGGTAGTATTAGGGTATTGTGTTAGGTTTGACTACACAATCTTCATTCATATGTATTTACCTTTGTGACTACACAATCTATCAATATTTATCTTTATTTTTCAAAAATTCATCATCATTGCACCTTCCATTTACATCTACTTGTCTTCTTCACAAATTCATCATCATTACACTTCCATTTACATCTACTTGTCTTCTTCACTTTGTAACTATTATTTGTAGGACACATTATGTTAAGGTGCTCTTCATGACATAAACTAATTCCACATAATAGATCAAGTCCAATCCACGGAGCTTGAGATTGAACATATTTCTAATACATCTACTTGTCTTCTTCACTTTGTAACTATTATTTGTAGGACACATTATATTAAGGTGTATTAAGGTGCTCTTCATGACATAAACTAATTCCACATAATAGATCAAGTCCAATCCACAACACTTGAGATTGAACATATTTCTAAGACACATTATGTTAAAGTACTAATTCCACATAATAACTTTAGATCAAGTCCAATCCAATCCACAGCACTTGAGATTGAACATATTTCTAAGACACATTATATTAAAGTACTAATTCCACATAATAACTTTAGATCAAGTCCAATCCACAGCACTTAAGATTGAACATATTTCTAAGACACATTATGTTAAAGTACTAATTCCACATAATAACTTTAATAACTTTAAAGACATGTGCCTCTCAAACATTAGAATACCTTGAATCCTAATTTCACACCTTCCAAGCTTTTTAAAAGGTAAATTAAGTTTTTAACACAAATTGGATTTTATCTATTATCAAATGCAAACATAACAAGCACTAAACAGTAACTTTACCCAGAAAATAAAATATAGAAACCTTACCGTCTCTACTAGTTGAACTATTACCCTACTGAATCCCTCCCCTACTCGTGAGTTTCACTATCAAAATAAAATGAATGTGTGACATATTTACACTAAGCCCGAGCGATGTCATTAGTCAGGGTATTAATAGAATTAAATAGACAAACATGCCCTGTCAGCTATAATATTTCTTATTCGCCTAGGACGTCGAGGAATGCACGTATTGGGCACACGCATACCAAACTTTTGTCCTTTTAAAATAAGACCTGTCAATATACTATATAAATTGCATGCGCGTGAAGTAACAGAGAGCACGATAAGCTGTAACTTTCAGTGCAGGTGCAGGTACAGGACCAGGACGTCCTAAATTCACGTCACGACAAGAAAATATTAACCAGCTTAGAACGTTTTTAGCTTAATTACCTACTACAACGTTCTAATTCTTTTGTAACACAGAGCTGTTCAGAAGAAAATAGACCATAATTGAATTTCAGATTCAAAAGCAAATACAATGAAACTATTCACCACCTTCTAGTCCTTCCCTCCTCTGCTCCTTTTCCCAGTGCCCATTCATATACAAAACGTTGCGGGGCTCCGCACTCCTCGAGCGGCCCAGGTGACGTATTACAATACACTACATAGCCATTACTAGGACTATAGTACTAAAATCCAAACCATCTAATAGCCGGTGGGGAATGTGCAGGTACCATATTCTGCAGGTAAAGAGAAAGAACATAAGCAATAAGTTAGATAATTAATGAAGATAAATGAAGAAGCAATGATAGATTAGGTATTAGGTAAAAGTAGTTACTTGGAGGCTGAGTGACGACGTAAGCTGCACCACCAAAATAGCAAGATCCTGCCTTGCGACTGTTTTTCTGATAATAGCTGTTGAAAGCGTACGACGCGTGGGCTTCTAGAGTATTGGGATTATAGCAGGTCGCGCCAGGCTGGATCTGCTGACAATCAGCATTGCCTTCGCCACAGGCATAATCTAGCGCACTCTGCAGCTTCTCGTTGCCAGCCTTGCCATTAGCCACGCACCACGTCTGAGATCCAGAGCTGCCATTGCTGTTATGTCGTGGCTTTGTAGAACTGTGGCTCGAACTCGGTACTTCTGGTGGCTGGTTCTTGATAGCCTCGGCAGTGAGCGCGATGTCGTAGACCTTGGCTTCGGTGGGATAAAATAAACCGTAGTTGCGCTCGGAGGTTGGGCCGAACTTCTTGTTCTCGTTGAAGAGAGCGAAGAGGAAGGTGTCGAGCGTTGCATGGGGTCGCAACGGCGTGCCACTGTTGGAGAGCACGTGCTTAACCAGGTTACCGTTGTATGTAGCTGCATTGTCCATGCCAGCACCGGTTTCTTCCTCGTCGCCCTTGGATGGCCACCCGGTCTCTGTAACCACGATGTCGAGGGTGCTGTGGCCGAGCGCCGAAGCGGCGGCGAAGACTGCGTCAAGTTGCGCGTCGAAGAGGTTCTTGTACATCAAACCCGTGGCTGCATCAGGAACTCCGTTGTTAGGGTTGAAGAGAGCGTAGTCCAGCGAGATGACGTCAGCGTTGTCCTTGTAGGCAAAGAACGGGTAGGCGTTCACCATGAGGTAAGACCCCGTGTTGTTGAGGAAGTCGAACATGGGCTTCATTACGGTGTCCACGAGCTCCGCTTTGAAGGCACCGGCAGACGGAGGATATGAGCTCTGGAGCGCACTGAGGGCGAGCGGACTCGAAATCTTAATGTCTCCGAGGCCATACTTGAGCAACGCGAGGTGAAGGTTGTTCATGGCGGGAACGAGAAAAGCCGTGATGTTCTTCGGGCAAACGAAGACCTCGTTGCCGACGGCTATGGCGCTGATCTGAGTACCAGGCACGTAGGGAGCCACATTTTGTTTCACCCATGCGTAGGCCCTCGAGAGGCGCCGGGACACGTAATAGAGCTGCTCGTTGGGCAAAGCTATGGTAAGCTGCACTCCCGAACCACTGAAGGCCGTCAGCACCGACGGATCTGCGTCGTAAAGCTTTACTTTGCCAATGCCGGCGCTTTTTATCAGCTGCACCACCTTCACGGCCGACGGCAAGTCATTTGCGACACGGCCGTAGTTAATCCCCACAGTCCCAGCCCCTGCACAGAAACCCTAACAAAATGTCAGTAACGAGCTAAAACAGTTAGTTTCAAAATAGAAGAAGCAGGGAGTCTCGAACACGCGCCCACCTGCAGACCAAACAAAGGCCATGGCAACAGCCATTCCGAGCAAGACCGAAACTTTCTCCATTTCCACTCTGATGCTATTCGAACGTGCGACCTGCAATTCTCAAAATAGCCTCAGCCTTAAGCCTTCAGCCTCGGCTTCAGTCGTCTGTCACTGAGCTTTCCAATCTCCTCGCCCGCCCCTCCATAAGAAGGCAAGCGGCAGTCTACCGGCCCAACCAGTGGCGCATAGTCCCGTTACCGGATGTGTCCGGTTACTGCATGTGTCATGTGAAGGCATTGCCTGTGGACCCTACAGTCCTATAGCATTAATTAAGCTACGGCTTTTATTACAGCAAATCCTTTGTACGGATTCCTGCAAAGCGGCTACACATCCTACTGCCGCCCGTTGGGGGGCGTACCGGTACGTGCCGGTCAATTCAACTGCTATCGTCATGTGTGCAGGTACCTAAAGGCTGCTTCAAACTGGAGCTTCGTTCAGAAATTATTCGATTCCTTTCAACGTGTTGCAATTTCCAAGAATGTTATATTGCTGTGGAGGCTGGCATGAGCAAGTGCAATTAGGCAATTAGTAATTAACGTCTTCCAATGCCGTTTTCTTTATTGAAAGCTGTATTGACGCGTTTTCTATCACCATATCTTGTCGTAACTCCTATCTAATTGGGGTTCGTGATATTTACCTCTGCGCAGGACATATGTTTTGTGGCCGACAGCGTGGGGATTTACAGGCCATCTCCATTTTTCCTTCCATTAATAAACTCATGATTGTAAGTTCTGCTCAGTCTTGTCCTAAATATGGCGGAAACCTCTACTCAACTTCCATCTTTTATTTGTTTGCTTTTGCGACAAAATTCTTCAGACATTTCATGTGTTCAACTTCAATCAATTGCTTATTTATCCGGACGTGGAGGGAAATTTTATGGATCTTTAGAACTATTGATTATAGTTTGAAATGTTTTAGGGTTGCGTAAATTTTTTATGATCGTACTTTGTGATTCATCATTATAATCATTTTACATGAATAAATCTTACTGTTTAATAACATTATATCTTTTAAATACTTTTCTTGATAAAAAACGTTCTAATCTTCACACAATAATGACTTTTATTGATTACCTATCATTATAATTACACAAATTTAAAAAAGTATAAGTCACAGATTCAATCCAGAGATCATGACAGATGAAAATCTCCAACACAGTCTTAAATATAGAAATGAAGATCTGAAAGCATCAATACTAAATAACCCATAAATTCAAATCAAAGATCATAATCATCAGAGCTTTAAGTATACAATAATGTATATTTTCATTATTTAAAGAAATTAGTCCGACTAAAGATAACTAGGAAGGGCATTTCTGACAAAATAAGTGAAACCATTGTTAACATCTTGTGTGATGGCTGCTGACATCTAAACAAAATCTTTTATCGCCGTTGAAATGGAAAATTGGATACCAATTGAAGGGCTTGAACGATTATAAAACTAAAATATCAACATCAATTCTTGAGAAAAGATCTTTGTTTAAGAGCAATGATAATGACTGCCCCACATTCTTCCAAGACCAATCTTGTTCATATTTGGGATGTTTGTCTTTGGACTGGATGTGCTTAGCATCTTAGGCGAGTTTTCCATTTTCATTGGAGAGAGTCCAAAGTTTGTAGGGAATTGTGTAACCTAACGGTCAAATGGCACTTTCTAGAGTCTCAATATGGCAGTAAAAACGTTAAAAAATAAATTTGTTAGGCTTCAACTAGGGATTAGATTTCATAGTCATATGATTATATTTGTGTATTTTAATTATAAAATATAATATATTTTTATTTTATTTGAGATATATATTATATGAAAGCAAAGTTTTAGATTTATTATAATAGATAGGTTGTTAATAAAGAAGTTTTTTATTCATATTCTTGGAACTCTCATGAATAAGAAAGTATTTTACTCTTTATCTCTAGTTTTTCATGGATAAAGCAATGAATTAACATTGATCTAACGATCATATATATATATATATATATATTGCAAATTTACTAATTATGACTAGAGGTGTTATAACGTGTTGGTCAAGAGGGAAGGTAGGGAAGTGTTTGTTTGTGATACATAGATAAACATTCATCCATCTCACATAATAGGAAAAAATAGTGACTACCTTGAAGGGTGGGATCAATAATAAAAGGCAAGGGTGAGAGATCAATTGTGGTCATAAAAATAAAATAAAAATGTTGTGAGGTTCAAGGGGATCAAATGTTTCTTACAAATATTAAAACAAAAATTGATGGGCACCCAAGGTATATTAAAGGGGAGAAATAAAACATGAAAACTTATTGAGTTTTGGGAGAGTAAGGGGATATAGAGTGTCAAGCACTATTTAGAAAGAAAATATTAATGGGGCCAAAGTTAGGG
Organism: Sequoia sempervirens; assembly: GCA_007258455.2. NCBI lineage: Eukaryota > Viridiplantae > Streptophyta > Pinopsida > Cupressales > Cupressaceae > Sequoia > Sequoia sempervirens. Next base: position 12,562 of record VDFB02184632.1, on the reverse strand, counting down.
GTGTAGCGAAAAAGCAACTATTGTTGGTGGTAGGGTGGGGACTGGGTGTTTTGTGAGGAGCTAATACACACCCACACATAGAAAATTATTTAAGTTTGATTACATATATTAAGCATAAAATGAAAATTATATTTTTTATTAGTACTTGAGAGATGGGATGTTAAATTTGTGAATGGTCTAATAGTAAGTTGGTGAAATTTATCAGTCTTATTGATCCATAAAAGATAAGGAAATTTTGTATTTATCAAAAGAATCACTTTCGATAGTCATAGCTCCTAAAAATGACTTAGAAAATATGGTAGAGTCAAACCATTGGTCCCTAATAGGGGCAATTTTGAAACCATTGTGATGATTTCATAATCATTCCAATGATTTTGTAACCATAGGTTGTCCAAAAGTAGTTGTTGCATCCCAAAGTACTAGCAAACAAAATGTTTAGCAAATAGTTCAATATTTCACTTTCTAGTACTATTGTTGTGTTACAAACTTGTTTACTTTGGTCATGATTTTCATTAATATTTACTACCCATAAATACATCAATTGAATAACCAAATATATTTCCTACCATTTCAAATTTCTAGGCTATAGGCATAAACTAGGTTTTACTCATGGTGATGTGTAAAGGAGAGATTAATTATAATGGTCATAGAGTGTCAAATTTAAACCTTTGAGATTAGATTTGCAATTATAAATATCCACACATTTGAAATTGCATTAACATTTTAACTAATTATCTAAAATGTACAATTGTATTTAATAGTTTTAACATAATTTAAAAATACCTGGAACATTTTAACAATGCCAATATAGCATTATTTATATTTCAAAATTGTATATTGAAATATGATACATTTATTGATTATGAATTCTCACATGCAATTATTTTTTATGATATATAAGTACACTTTACAATTGTTTATAAAAAAGACTAAGAAATTATCGTTCATGGCATAATGTGATGGTTAAATTATGGCATTATTGTCCTTGCCACCAAAGTTCAAACCCATTCTATGTTGTTGATCTTATAGGCTTTGAGCCCTTGCTAGGTCATTGGGCTCATGGGTTACAATCATTCACCTTTCTTGATTCAAACCCTCATTGGGTCACTAAGTTTGTGGGATTTCAACCCTTGCTTGACTACTAAGATTACATGTTTGGACCATTGTGGTAATGCTAAGAATTCATGCTAGGGATGAGGTCCCCTATTTGTGGCGTCACTTAGCTCAGTATAGGAAACAAATTTTCAAGGCAACATATGAAAAAACGATTTAGAAATTCAAACACTAATATGCTTAAAGTACAATAATAAATATAAATATAAATTTCTTGAGTGTTTCATTTCTCCTCATTTATCAAGTTGCTCAAAATAGTATCTAATAGATCATAAAATTAAAGTGTATATATTTGCATTCACTTCATAAATAATTAGATCAACTAATCACATCATCAACAAACTAATAGTTCCCAAATAATTAAGATAATAACACATGTAGATTTATAATTAAAACTCAGGAAATAGTAGCCATAATATGATAATTAGATAAGACAACATCTACCAAGTGTATATTCATGTCTATGGAAATACAAAGCATCGTATGAGTGATTTTGTACCAACCATAAAGCTAAATGGGTTCCCTCATGCTCCACCTTAACCAAATGGGACACTTCCCTTCACAACTAAATTCATAGTAGAGTACCACATATGAAGAGAGTTAATGGACTCTACTATCAAGGAATCTATGTCAATCCAAAAGTCTATATAGAATAAAACTATAAGTTAACATTACTTAATCCTCTCCAAGGTTTTTTGGATTTGAGACAATAGCTTTACATCTACAAACCCAATAGTTAGGATGACACAATACAACTATATATGTATCTAACTACAATGTGGGCACAACTCACCAACACACAAGAGCATAAAATCATTGTATGAACAAGGATGCATGTAATAGCTTGTCATCCATTACCCTAAGTTATTCAAGTAGACTACCCTAAAAATACCCAATAGACTCTACATGTACTTAAGTTTTGATTATTATAGTAAACAAGTTATGCATAGGATGACTAAGAATAGAGGAAATAGAAGGGGCCTCCATAACCCTCAGCCATTACCACTATTTGTGTAACCAATATACAAGTAAGAAATTTGACCACTTGATGTCTAACTCATGCCTCCTATCTCCATAAAAACCATATCTCAAGGTTTGAGATAATGTCATAATATATTTATGAGTGAAGAGTATTACCCATCAAATTTATGGACTTGAAATAAGGATAAATCAACTTCATATAAAAGACAATTTATATCCTTATTATAGGTGTCATGGCATATCAATAGTGCATGATTAAGGCGGAATTGGAAATTTATATCATGCATCATCCTAGTGCAACATATCAAAAATACCAAAAGAAACCATAAGCATAAGACTAAACAATAAACTAATAAATTAGACTATATGTTCATGTATATTTTCCCTATACATATTAAAAAAAGATAACGTAAATTCCATTAGAGACTTAATCCTTATGTGAGATTTGATTATCAACCCCACGGTAGCCCAAGGACCACCTACAACCAAACAAACCTTACACATAAGAGAGAAGCAATGAAAATGCTATAAAGCTAGAGAATTTATTAGATACAAAAATAAAACTAGTACAATATATAATAAAAATAACCTTGTTATTTAGACAAGGATGAAACCCTATGACATTTTAAGATCACAAAAATTGTCTTAATCATATGATATGAGAAAAAAGAAGAAGTAAATCACTTAAGTAAGATTAAGCATGTAAGAATAAGACCTAATAAGAAACTATTTAGGCAATATATCATATTCACACCAATACCTTAGTATTTCATTTCTTTTGATGGAATAGCATCTCAATCTGATATACCACTAAAATATGTTAAATTTGATTATACTTTTATTCAAATTCCTTATGTCTTTATATAGAAATAAAATACATCAATGTAATCTACAATGAAGTAATAAGTAGAGTGTTTTGATCCACCTAAGTGTATTTCACTTATTTAAGAGCTACATCTATTCCTTAGATGATATACTATTGTTCTTATTAGTGTATAAAGTAAATATAGAATAATAAAAAATACAATATTCTAGAAAGTAAAAACAAAAAAGAAACTTGGAAAAACACAAAATTTAGTTAATTTTTCAAGGAGAAAAAATAATACAAACTCACATGATTCATAAACAATACAAATTGCACTAGAATGTGTGTTGTAGTCCTCCATACACAAAATCTAATAGTAAGCAGTATGCATGTAATAATAATAATGAAATACACACACTAAAATATTGAAAGATGATAATTAATTTATTAAGCTACAAGTAGAATGATGTAGATATGTACCAAATAAAGGGAATAGTTTATTAGCTAAATAATAGAAGTAAGGTGAGGAAGATTTAGGGGCACAAAATCTCTATGCGATCAATTTACTATTTGTACTTATAGCTAAAAATATAATAGGGGTGACTACTATGGAGCTTGCCAAACAATCAAGCCCCTATTTGGTCTTTCAACCTCCATGGTCATTCTAATAGAAATATGAATCAAAGTTGGATAATTAATGTGAGTTCCTAATCCTAAGCATGTCTAGAACTAGATAATAGTAATAATGCTTATAAAAATAATAATTAATAGCTCAAGTATGCAAATATACTAAATTCCCTAGGTGTACGAAGAAAAAATGTGGAGAGTGGAGAATCCAAGATTGCCAAAAACAATTTTTATGAAGTTTAAAGTAAAATGGATAATGATCCAAAGACTATTTTTGGAGATAATAAAGAGCTAGGAAATGAAGGAGGGTTAAGTACTAACAACAACACTCACATTGAAAGAAAAGGAATATAAGAAGAGATGTATTCCCTAGATGATGAGGAAAAGTTGTAGTCTTAAAGCTAGCTCTGTCAAGAAGAATCCAACCACAAAGAATATATGGTACCCCTAGAAACTTGCAATCTCCAAAGAAAGAGTACATGAGACCATGAACAATGACATGATTCAAAAAATACAAACTAAAATGATGGTGGATGGACTATAATAATTTGTAGCTCTAGATTCATATGGGAATATTGTAGTTATGCTTATGAATTTTAAAGAGTTTCAAGGGAGAATCTCACACTAGGCAACATAGAATTTTTAAAAGCCTCTAATAGTTCGATGCATATAGGGAATGAGGAGTGAATCTTAATAGTAACTAAGGTGGATATTTTTAATTGAGAGGCCAAAAAATATTGGTTTCGAATTTGAAAGAACTTGGTTGAATGATTGTTACAAGATAACCAAAGTCATAATATCACCAACCTAGTTGTTTTATTTAATTTGTATGATTGTACTATCATAAGATGCTAATGCAATTATGCACCAACATCTATGTAATTGTGATGTTGTCTTCAAGGAAGGTCTTAATTAGCATTATGATATAAAAAATATATGTTAAAATAATCATAAGAAACATGTTTAAGCACATATAATATGTTTAAATGCATAAATTTTAATGTAGTCATGACCAAAGGGTCCCAAGAAAGATGCCTAATTATACAAACCACACAAATAAACACATAATAAATAAAAACACGTTTCAAATTGACACAATATATACCATGGGAAAACCCTTGATGAGAGAAAAAACATAACCTCTAAAAGATTTCTTATTATATTAATTTCACAAACACAATTATGATTTACCACATTGGCTTCTCACATACACAAACAAATAACTTAAAAACACCACCTCCAAACATGCCACATGGGCTAAAAAATAGCATCACTAGATCCGCTCACACGATTGTACTTTGCATCATACTCCTTTTTGTCTCACTCTCCTCTCACTCCTCACTTTGTCATTGTTATACTTACATGTTACCTATCTATTCTCCTATATCTTATTTTCTTACTTACAAATGACTTGAAACCACATATTTATACCTTTTCCCAACTTTGAAAATAATCTATGCTAGCTTCAAGATTACACAAATCCTAAAACCTCATGAAACATGTTACTAACTTAAAAAATATAAACTTATGAAATATAATAGTCCATTAGTGGAGAATCTCCATGTCATACAACTCATACCTCTCTAGTGGTCATCATAACCTCCAAAAATATATTTTGGTGCAAACCCAAAATAACCTTTTGTAAACCAAAACAACTCCAACTAAACACCACTATCAACCCGTAAAAATCTATTCACTCAATCCTAGACTTACACCAATCCAAATCACCACAAAATGTGATACCAAATCAATTAGTCATACATAGAACTAATCTTGAAACCATAACACCCAGTTACACAATGCAATGAAATGCATAAACTTTTCTTGAACATAGATTGTCATCTAATTATAAAACATATCTTTTATCACATATTTACTAATTTCCTTGACACAATACAAATTCCTCATGATGCCCTCAAAATTCACGTGCATCAAAGCCACATAAAGTATTGACACATATTGGGAATAAGATTGAGGACATGATTAATGAGCCCTAAGAACATGGTACATTTAAGTGAACACTAAAATAAGGATGATTTGTGATGCAAAAATTGCAAGGTATATAATTTTAGTCATTACATCCAAATTGAATAGTTACCCATAGCCTCTCCACATGATTTCCTTTACATAATGAGAGCTTACCATTATCTAATATATCATAGAATTAGCATACTATGGAAAATTATATTCATGTATTCAAATAGGCTAAAATCTAATTGTATTACATCAAGACTTAAACAAAAATATATTTCCCTATGAACTAGTTCAAGTACAATGAAGATTTGTAAACCTCAATAGGGTTGAAAGATTATAATTCACTAAAAAATTAAGACATTGATAATCAAATTTCCAAATAACTACCACAATATTTATTTCTATAATACGATATATCATAAATACATTAACATATGTCATTTTCATAACCAATAAATTTCTAAGATTATAAGTTACACTTATTTAGACTTAACTATGATAACTATTCACACCAATCAGTAACTTTAAATCCAAGAAACAAAATATTAGCCAATCCTAGCATCCTAATGCATATCCAACTAATAAAAGAAAGGGAATACACTTACCTAATACTATTATAGCTCATAAATATTTGTTGAATAAAAACAAGAACATCCACACCAACATGAGGGAAGATAAATTCCATAATATTGCAATTCCAAATGGTACAAATTCCAAGAAAATAGTAAATGATAGTTTTCTTCACATATATAGGGCCCATGGCCTCATGATAACACTTGCAAACAACTAAAAATTATTCCATTACATTCTTTAATCAACTAAAGCATGGTATCTGAAGATAAAAAATGACAAAAGGAAATAAACATATAAGATAAAGCAATAAACTAAATCTTATACCTTTATCATCTTGCTCTTTGGGTTGACCCAAAGTGAAGTGCACCTAATACTCCACTTGAATTTCTCCTTTGGATGGATGATGAATGGTAGAATGTGGTTTCTTATGACAACAACATGATGTTATGAGGAAGTTGGATAGAAGATATGAAAGCATATAGTTATGATGATAGAAGATGATAAAAATGAGAGCAAAGGCCTTCATTTATAGATTTTGGATGGTGAAAATGGAAGGAAAAGATGTAATATGAGATGGAGGGTTGAGATTAAATGAGAGGACCGAGGGATTAGCCTTGTGGTAAGTGTTACAAGGTGGAGGCATGAGAATGGCATGTGTCATAGGTGTGCTCACACATGTGTGAGCACACATATAGAGAGGCTTGCAAATGTGGCTTGAGTGCAAGAGGTAGGGCAGATTCACATGCATGAGCAAGGGATAGGGTAGGTAGGTTAGGACACTTGTCAAGTGATAGCAATTTTAGATCTCGATCCATGTAGATGGATTCAATGATTAGGATTGAATGGCAAATGATTAAGGGTGAGGTGGAATTAAATATTAGGGAAAATAATAACGAAGGTTAATTAGACTAAATCAATTAATTAATGATTTTTTATTTAATTAATGACTAGAATGGAGTAAAGTCAAGTGTTGTTGGGTATGGAAAAATTTAGGTGTCGACAATATCTAATGAATAGATCATCATAGAGGTCAAGTGGTATTGCAACCATTGTCACCAACACTCCCTCTTTTCTTAGTTTACTCTCCCTTCCATTCATTGTGATTAGGGCATTCATAAATACTAGGTTTTAATTTCAAATTTGACTCATATTAAAAACTTCATGGTTTTTTTAAATTTTATAAATACCTCACATTTTATAATTTCCCTTTACCAACACAGTTGGCAACACCATGCCACTAAATAATAAATTTAATATAATAAACTATAAGTTTTAATAAAAAAACTAATAATTCATTTTCCTTGCAAACACTCTTAGACACTAGCCTTAGAGCCAAAGTGGCCCACTGGCTAAGGGTTGATTAACACTAACCCAATAGCAAGGTAAATGTTGACTAGGCTAAGTAATACCATACAAACCCTTAAAATGATAAGTCTTATGCTAATATGTTATCGACTATCTTTATAAAACATTTACACTAAATCACAACACATACAAGGTTACCCAAGGTTCAAGATTTAATTTTAGCTAGTTAGTTGATACATATGGAATGCTCTACTTATTTTCCTTGTCATTACTAAGTTGTGATAATTTCTTCTGGCATGATACACTCCCTCTACTCAAGGATAATGTGCACTATAAAATTTAGAAACCTAAAGAATTTAGTTTCCATCAATATACACAAATAAATCTTAGTAACTAAAATAATATTCTAAACTTGACAACAAACAAGATACATTAATATCATAAATTAAAATTAGACCTTCAATATTAACTTAAATAATAATGAATTATTGTATCAATGTTTATGTCATAATTAATCAATTAAGCAATTATAATGATGAATTTAAAGGCTACTTTAATTTGGGAGCTCTTAGTACATGAGTATATCTCGACACTAACTTATAGATAATAGAGAGATGGATTATATCATGATCCTAGTAGAATTGAGTTGTAGAACATAACGAAGTAGAATTGCATTATAATTCATGTCATAGACTTGATAGTGGACATGTAACCAAGTGGAAACAAGGGGCAAGTTGTATCCATAATACTTACTTCAATCGTAGTACATTTGCCACTACCAAAGTGAGATTTATCTTTTTTGTGGTTTTTTATGATAAAATATGTATGTTCACTTTTCTATTATAACATTCATTGTTTTCCTAATTGTCATTTATTTGGAATGAGTAGCTCACAACTCATTTATTCATGTATTCTTACTTTCTACAAGCATATTTAATGAGATCATGGATCACTTATAAACATTCAATCCATGCAAACCTTAACTCATTCATAAGGATAATCCTTTAGACATTTTTTAAAAAAATACTATAAAATATTAGGTTTCTTGATTACCTCTTCTCTTACTTCCATTATTATGTATAATAAATTGATTATAATAATTTTATGTTTTTTATTGTAATGTTGGAAAGTGTATATCCTTCATTTCACATCAATTTGTGTTGGTGTCTTAAGTATATTTTCTAGCACATGATTTTGACTAGTTTGGCATTCCCATTGACCTTAGAATCGTTGACTTTCTGAGATAAAACTTAACCTTTACTTGGCCAATTTTTAGATCCCAATATTATAGCTCCTCTATTAGGTTCAAACCCACAAATGTAGATTTGACACATATCATTTCTTAGAGAAAATATTTCCGCAATCCATGTTATTAAAATCATGAATGATGAATCTTAGACTCTTTCTAATTACTTATTATATGTCGGCTCTCATGCCAAAACTTTCAAATTGTGCACCTAGAACATGTATAAAAGGACATCACTCCTTGCTCATTTCAAAGTGCCTCTATGTCATTAGGTTCCAAACTTAGCTCTTGCACAAGGTCATTATGTTAATCACCTTTTCACACTTTGTTCAAGTTTTAAGTTATCATCATTATCATTATAACAAATTGCATTGCTATTTTGTATAATCTTTAATTTTTTTTTAAATCATTGAATCAATCGATGAGGTTTGTCTAAGGTAAATATCCTTGCATAGAAAACCCTCTATTGTTCCTCAACACCATCAAGATTTTCAATTAAAAGTGTAGGTACAACCAAGTCTTATTGCAGTTTATAGGCACAAATGAGTATTTATTGTAGACATTAAAGTTTTGAGGATCATATATTTAATCTCACAACAAAAAATTATTTCCAATAAAAAAAGTACATCCACAATTGTAAAATTGACTCTGTAATTTATTTAAATTGTGTCATTCTACTTTAAATACATGTTAATATTAATTAATTTAAATTATAATTGAAAAGAAATAATCATTTATTTATTTTTAGTAAAAACTTAAGTAATAATGCTAAGTACTTTAAAATTCAAAATGTAATCTCTTTTGATTAGAAAATTTGCATTATTCATCTCAGTTAATTTTAAAAACTAAATAAGGTCTATTTAAAAAAAAATTACTTTTGAGTGAAATAAGTGGACGTCAAATTTGAACCGTTGTTTGCTAGCCGACGGGACCTTAAATCCGTTGTAATAACTTTCATTATCCCCATACTTAGATAAGTTAAAAACATATTTTTTTCAGGTCCTTCCCCCGCAATGCATAATCATATCATCTTGATTACCGTTGAAATAGAAAACGGAATACCAATGGAAGGGCTTCAACGGATATAAAAATAAAATGTCAACATCAATTCATGAGAAAAATATGTCTTTCTTTAAGAATTAAAAAGGAATTAGTATATTCCATAAAGGCGACAATGAATATACCTGCCCCACATTCTTCCAACCCCAATCTTATTCATATTTGGGATGTTTGTCCTTGGATTGAAAGTGGTCCACATCTCAGTAGGTTTTTCATTTTGTTGTATTGGCACTTTTAACATATCTTCCTAGTGCTAATCACTTTCTTTCAACTCTTAGTAAAGAAGACCTATCTACTAGTCAAAAGTTTGATTATATGGAAAACACTACAAAGTGTATGTAGTTTATTAAAAACAATGTTTATAGGATATAAATCAATGAAATAACTTTTATTGCAAAGCAAAAAAAAAAATTAAATCATGTACATCATAGTTGAAATTCTATTTCATATGAAATTTATTAGAACTAAATTATATCATATTTAGAATTTTGAATTTGGTATCACAATTGATCTTAACATGAATGCATCTTAAAGGGTGTGTTGGAATTGAAATCACGAAAAGGAAAGTGGTTAAGTGGTCAAAAATCTCACTAGTCATGATAAGGTTCTAAGTTTGAATGTTATCTTATCCAATATTCTCATTAACATAGATATAACTAGCAATCACACCTTGGTGTGCAATGGGTACGCTGAAGAGTTGTGGAAGATCAATCATGGAAAGGTTTGGTCTTTTTTTTCTTTTTTTTTGCATATGAGGTCAATTTGAAGACCATTTAGAAAATGATTTTCTTGTGCAATAAAGGTCTCAATGGAGAAGTGATAGCTTCAAATCAACAATGCATCCACTTATAGGGATCCAAACATGATTGAAATAAAACCATTGAATCACGAAGATAATAAGGTTCCATTACAAATAGGCTCATGTTGTGTTTGCAATAGGGAGAGAGAGAGAGAGATGGAATAAAAAAATGAAGAGATTGAGAGAGGTAAGGAGATAAAGATAGAGAGGAATATGGAGATGGATATGGAGAAGGGGAAGGAGAGGGAGAGAGATAGGTAGATGAGGGAGAGAGGGAGAGAGATGGGGAGAGAGGGAGAGAGATGGGGAGAGAGGGAGATATGGAGAGATAGATAGAGAGATAAAGAGGGAGATAGATATATATAAATAGATAGAGAGGGGGGGTCATCTCTGTCTCCCACCTCTTATTCTCTCTCTCCCTCCCTTTTGTCTCTTTGTCCCTCCTCTATCTATCTATCACTCTTTCTCTCCATCCCTATCTCTCCTCATCTATGCCTCCCTCCGTCCCTCCCTATTCCTCTTAAATCTATCTCTCTATCTCTACCTCTCTCTTTCTTTTCCCATATATCTCCACCTCTATTTCTCTTCCCATATATCTCTATCTCTCTCTATCTCCTAATTATCTCTTCGTTTCTCCATATAGATATTTGTATCTCTACTTCTCTCTATTTGTCTCTTTGTCTTTGTTTTCCTCTCCCCCTCTCTTGATATCTCCTCATATCTTTATCTCTCCCTCTCTCTCTTCCTTTATCTATCCCTATATCTCTTTGTCTTTATCTCTCCCTATATCTCTCTATCTATTTCTCTCCCTCTTCCTCTCTCCCTCTATCTTCATCCCTATCTCTATCTTCCTCTCTCCCCCTCTATCTTCCTCTCTCTCTCTCTCATGCTATACGAAATATGATAATTAGTTGACAATGACATACCATGACAAGTGAAGGGGCCAATGGAGAGTCAATTGAACTATACACAAAATTTTTGGGAAACACTTGATGTACCACCTAGGTGATCCCACAATACTGGTTTACAATTCTGTTGAGGAAGGAAAATTGCAAAAATGCTCCCATGATTTTTTTTGGTTTTTAGGGATTTGTACGAACTAGGAGTTCATATGGACCCTTAATGGGTTCGATCGAACTCCCTTTGAGCGAACCCTATTAAATGATGAGACCCACCTTTTGGCACATTTTTTAAATGGAAGACAAAGGGAAATTTTGAAAAAAGGGGGGTTCGCTTGAACCCCTCTTCAAGCGAACCCCCTTTCACTCGAAGGGTCAAGGGGAGTTCACTCAAAGGGGGGTTCGAGGGTAAAAGCACAATAGTGTGTCACACCTTCGTCCAAATAAATAGTTTCGAGTGAACTATTTTCGACTGAAAGATATTAGGCCAAGTGGTTTTCGACTAAAACCATGCGACACCGACGTGGCGGGTACCTTTTCGGCTGAAGAGGTTTTGACGGAAAGTCACTCAATTGAATACGTCCGGCCAAAAATGTGAAAATAGTGAGCGTATTTGGTATATATAACTTGAAAATATCGAGCAATTTTTGGCTGAGTATATTTCAGTTGAAACATGCTCGATCGAAACATACTCGGCCGAGCATGTCTAGTTGGCATCCTACTTGGCAACCAACTCACCCTTTTTTAGAAATTTTTGAAACATTCAACTTTGGCAAAGTATTTCTTCAGTCAAAATGATTTTTCTGCAAAAAAGAAAAATACCCTTTTGTAGAGCTCGGAGTGGTGAATCCAAATATATATATATATATATTTTAATATTTTGATTAGTTTTAATATATTTTATTTTTAAAATAATGCATGTAGGTTGTTAAAATGAAAAAAAAGGCTGATTAGAAATTAAAAAAGAAGTACAAACATATTAATTTTAAAAAAAAATTATATGGGGCACAAGAGGAGAGAGCCTTCTTTGAAAGGGTATAATTTGTTTTTTGAAAATGATTAAAAAAATTGACAATAGTTGACGACCAATGAAAATTGTCAAATTCTGACAAGTTTGACTTTAAAACGTTATTATGAGAAAAATATACATCAAAATTTTATTGTTTTCCATGCACAAGATA
>VDFB02184631.1:0-45109 GCA_007258455.2 Sequoia sempervirens | reverse complement strand
AATATAACTTGGGCAAGCTAGAGGGGGTGAGAATGATAATTATATAAAGAGGGAGAGATGGAAGGAAAGAGGAAGAGGGAGAGGGAGAAACAAAGATAGAAAGAGGGAGACAATGAGAGAGGGAGAGTTGAAGAGATAAAAATATAAAGATATAGGAAGTGATAGATAGAGAAAGGTAGAGATGGATATATAGAGAGACAAAGATAATAGGAAAGATAGAGGGAGAGATTGAATGAATAAGAGAGATAGAGAGAGATAATAATATATAGATAGAGAGAGGGAGATATGGGAAGATAGAGATAGAGGGGACAAGAGTAAGAGATAAAAGAGGTGATAGAGACAAGTAATATAAATAGAGAGGGAGGGGTAGATAGATAGAGATAGAGATAGGGAGGGAGAAACATGGAGTGTGTGTATGTGTGAAAGAGAGAGAGAGATATAGATATAGAGATAGGGAGGGAGAAACAAGGAGAGAGAGCATGTGTGTGAGAGATATGGAGATAGAGATGGACAAAGGGAAAGATATATACATAAATAAAGAGAGGGAGAGAAAAAGAGAGGATAGATGATAAGTAGAGAGATAGAGAAACATGGAGTGATAGGGAGGGAGGGAGAGAGAGGTAGATATATAGAGATATCTATAGTGGGAAAGATAGAGGGGGAAGAGAGAGATAAAGAGGAAGATATGTAAATTAAATTATCTTAGTTATGCTAGGGATGTATAACTTGAGTGAAAAATGCATAATTTTAATGTTAGGCTCAAATCATTATTTATGTATAAATCTAATTTACTTGGCTCTGATCTAGAACAACCAATATATCTATTTATTAAAGAAATATATATTTACACAATTATAGAATGAATATGAGATTTAAATATTGATGAATTCTTCTCCCACACTAAATGGATGACACATGACACTTATTCAAAAGAATAATTTGGATCTACTTTAATAACCATTACTTGCTTAATATTTTCTTTGATATCAGTAATTTCTAATCATACTTTTCTTTAGGGTCCAATCTCTCTTTCCTCTAGTCTATATTTATATTTAATAATTTATATTAAATATACAATATAAAACACTAATAAATGTAATACAATATTGAAGCCATTATGCAGTTAGATTTGATCGTAAAATTACGTTTTACATAAGTTTGAAGAATGTGGGCATATATTGTATCGTACTAATTTGCATGTGATCTAGGTTTTCAAATCTTGAGAATGGAGGGTAATTTTTTATACCAATTATGGATTACATTTGTTTGCAAGTCATGCTTACAAATCTTAGGAATATAGGATGAGTTGTAGTTTAACAATTATATGGAGTACATGTTATCATATGATCTACACTAAGAAATTTTAAGACAATGGAGCATAGTGTATGGTACCAATTTAACTATATTCCATGTTTAAAAACTTGAGAATGTGATGAAAGTTGTATGGTATTGATGACGAGTTATATTTGACCATGTTCCATGTTAACAAACCTTTAGTATGAAAAGTGATTTGCAATATGCTTTCTATGCATTGCATTTGACTGCGATCCACAATTAAAAAATTTAAGCATGCGAAATGAATTGTCATGTACCAATTATGGGTTACATTTAACAATGATCCATGTTTACAAATCTAAATAATGTGAGATAAATTGTAGGTTATTGATTGTTTATCACATTTAGCTATGATTATTTTTTTAATGGGATGGTTCAATTTTTTAAATATTTGCTTCAAGTTCAAAGTACTCTCTTCTTGAAAAATCATCTCCATATTTAGATAAAGTGATGACAATAGAAAGAAAAAAATTCCTAAAATTAGTGAGAAGTAAAAACTAGGTCATAATGAGCACCAATTATTGTATCATACTTTTCCTTTACGATCCAATCTTTCCCGCTTCTAGTCTATTTATATTATATAATAATATAAATCAACAAAATACAATATTGAACCCATTATGTGGTTAGATTTGACTGTAAAATTACGTTTTTTAAGTTTGAATAATGTGGGCATATATTGTATGGTACCAACTTATATGTGATCTAGGATTTCAAATCTTGACAATGCGGGGGAAGTTTTGATAACAATTATGGGCTGCATTTTATTGTGAGCCAAGCTTAAAAATATTAGGAATGTAGGATGAGTTGTAGTGTATCAATTATGGAGTACATTTTATCATATTATTCACAATTACAAATTTTAAGACAATAGAGCATAGTGCGTGGTACCAATTTAACTGTATTCCTGTTTAAAAATTTGAGAATGTGACAAAAGTTGTATGGTATTTGACCATGTTGCATGTTAACAAACCTTTAGTATGTCAAGTGAGTTGCAATGTACCTATTGTGTATTAAATTTGATTGTGATCCACAATTACAAATTTTAAACATGTAAAATGAATTGTCATGTGCCAATTATGGGTTATATTTGGTTATGATCCATGTTTACAAATCTAAAGAATGCGAGGTAAAGTGTAGGTTATCACATTTAACTATGATCCATGTTTAAAAATATTAAAAATATTGAGTTAGTTCTATTCTATCAACAACATGGGAGACATATTTTTTTAACCATTATCCATGTTTTAATGAAGGGTGAAAGAAATAATAAATATATCAAACATTTAATATATAGATATATTTATTATTTAATTATAAATTTATTTTATTATAAAAATTATGTAATAATTATTCATTAATATATATTATAATTTATATAATATAAAATTTAAAATATTTTTAATATAACATAACACATAAAATTGTATATTTATATTATATTCAATTATATATTTATTTTATATAATAATTTTTAGAAATAATTATGTTAAATTAACATATAATATTGTGCAATTAATTATATTTCATTTTTACTAATAATAGTAATCTAATATTAATATGTAATGTAATCTAATAATATTATTATATATATTTCAATGATATTACAAAATTATATTATATATAATAATGTTACAGTGTGCTAGCAGATGTAACTCCCACTAAAAGAAAATATAGTGAATGCAAAAATAAAACAACAAAATCACGACTAGCAAGAAGGAAAATTCTGATGGCTACGATTTTAAATTGTCTTGCATGCTATAGACGCCGTGACAACCGTAGATATGCTCTGACATCGACTCTTGCATGTAAAGTTTCTAATTTTAGACTTTGGACTTTCTGTTAAATTGTGATTTAAAAAAGAAACGTTCATCTCAAGAAAACCACTTCATTACTGTATATTGCAAACAATTCTAGTCCCCATGACTGTTATGGCATCCAGTTATTCAGGAAATGCGAAAAGATAGAGGAATAGACTGGGGAATTATTTTGAACTTCTTCCAGAGGAAATCAGTGTTGAAATCTTGTCCAGGCTACCTCTTCCCAACGTTTTTCAAGCTTAGAGTGTTTGTCATTCATGGCGAAACATTGTTTGCTCTTCTCCCATGTTTCACAAACTGTGGGAGGAGAAGAATCAAACATCTTCTTTTTGAACTCTCCACTGAGATTAAAGATCTCAACCCCACCATCACAGTGATCCATAACAAGCCACTGCCCGCTATTCTTCTCCTCCCACAGTTTGTGAAACATGGGAGAAGAGCAAACAATGTTTCGCCATGAATGACAAACACTCTGAGCTTGAAAAATGTTGGGAAGAGGTAGCCTGGAGAAGATTTCAACACTGATTTCCTCTGGAAGAAGTTCAAAATAATTCCCCAGTCTATTCCTCTATCTTTTCACATTTCTTGAATAACTGGATGCCATAACAGTCATGGGGACTAGAATTGTTTGCAATATACAATAGTGAAGTGGTTTTCTTGAGATGAAGATTTCTTTTTTAAATCAGACATCTTCTTTTTGAACTCTCCACTTGCAGCTTTGAGAAGCTAAGAGGAAGAATCAAACATAAACAATTCTAGTCCCCATGACTGTTATGGCATCCAGTTATTCAGGAAATGCTAAAAGACCTCAAAGCTTTGAGAAGCCTGGACAAGATTTCAACATCCCTTGCAGCTTAGAGAAGCTAAGAGGAAGAATCAAACATATTATTTTTGAACTCTCCACTGGGATTAAAGATCTCAACCCCACCATCACAATGATCCATAACAAGCCACTGCTCGCTATTCTCAAAGCTGCAAGTGGAGGTCTTTTGCTTTACTAGTCTCATGATGGAATGTTTCAAGTTTTCAATCCATTAACAAAGGTAGCTCGGAAGCTACCTCACCATAGGAAAAGAACGTCTATGATTGTATCATCAAGCTTTCATTGATCTTCTTGTTGATTCAACAACCAAGACTTATCAGGTGATTTTTTTCGGTCAAAACAGTCATTTTAAACCTTTTTTTCTTTTGATATATAGATCTGCTACATCTTCTTGAGAAATTAAAGTCCTCGAGAAAACTTCAAGGATTACAGATTGGGCTCCTTACAGAAAAAAGTGCAACCAAACAGTTTATTGTTTTCCACTGGAAGGGCATGCTCTGGCTTCTTACAATCTATGTGTAAAAATTGTTCATGCAAGGAAAAATATGGTGGAGATATGCGAGGAGCGGTGATAGGAAAAAGTGTTAAAGGAGCACTATGGTGTCCACACATTGGGAGGGATTTTATGCTTATATTTTAAGTTTATATTTGAATTGGACGAGGCTTCTTCTCAATGGCAAGTGGTGTTTGTTTGCAGATGGAACAACACGAGAAAAGTAACCATTGGCGAACTCCTTTGTGAAAAGGATTTTGTCTTGAATTCCATTAGTGGATCCAAGGATTGTATTTGGATAATACCTGCATTTATTGATAAAGATGTATATCAAACCAAATTGATCCTGTAGCAGCAGAAAGATATTTTCAATGGTCACAAGCAAAATAAGAGCACAACTTTCCTTACGCCCTTGAGATTTTCTCTATGCCCTTGAAGCATACTTTTAATTTTATTTTAGCCCTAATGTGGGCATGCTGTAAATTTTTGAGACTGTTTGATAGACATGTTCTATTTTATTGTGATGAACAAATTTTATATTGATCCTTGAGATTAATCGTTTCTTGGCTAAGTGCAAGAATATTGTATCTTTTGTATGGTTCTCATTTGTGTGTAATCATTAGCCGATAGACTATATATACAATAAACGTTGAGCCCAAACCTGTCTCACGCCTGTATACAGCTCTTATAGACCGGTAAACAATTTTTATTTCCACCGATATACAGTTGTTTCAGCTCGTTTTATTAACTGACCAGTATTCCGTCGATAACTACCAGTATTCCGTCATTTTATTAATTAACCAGTATATAGCGCTTTCTGCAGGTTTTAATTCACTGGGCCCGCCAGCATAAGTGGAATATAATTACATGCACCTAACTTTATATCATCGTGTCAATTGTGCTTCCAAAGAGAGTCATCTAATAATATTTAATTATAAATAAATTCATAGTCCTTTAAAAACTATTTTTTATTGTATTTTAATTTTATTAACAAAGAATAAATAAATTAGTTGTTCACTGCATTTTGTTATGGCACATAGGTAATTAAACAATAATAAACTTGTAGTTGGGATTGAATATTTTTAAATAATATATTTATGTGAAATATGAGATTTTTATAGTCTATTATAAATTTTTAAAAAATTAATAGAAATTATTTATATTATTTTTATTAAAATATTTTAATTTAACTAATTAAATAGATTCAAATGTGACATTTAATTGAGATTGCTAATATTTTGGTGTTCACTCTTTTTTACACATTGCTTATTTTTAATGTAATTTTTTGACAAATTAAACTTAATTAAAAATCTTCTATTTGAATTAATAAGAGTTCCATAAAAAGAGGCATAATTGTATTTAAAAATTGCATACATAAAAAATATTCTTCTATACCTAAAATATTGTAAATTAAATTAATGTATCTTTTATGTACACATAAAATTGTACTCTAACATATTAACTCGTATATAATTTTCTATCGGTGTAACCCTTGCACCTCCTTCCAAAGTGCTAGTAATATCTTACAGTTAAGTTAAATTAGTTGTTAGAATGGCAAGAAGGTAATTCTGATAATTGGAGCAACCAGTTACATTGGCCGCCATTGGGCCAATTTCCAATGAAAGGCTTACCAAAGCCCACCCCTCATTTCTTCTTATTAGGGAATCCACAATTACTAATCCTGTCAAGGCCCAACTTTAGTGTCATTCACATCCAAAAGAGAAAATATCATCCATGTGAGGCACTAATACACTATTTTCCTAAGTGATGAAAAACTTTTTTTTTTCTGAATGCATATCGTATTATTAGTCCTTGCCTAAAACAGGCGGAGAATAATGTTTTCATCTCAATTTCTATGTATTAGTGTTGTACAAAAAATAGTGTTGTCCAAAAATTTCTGCATGTTTTCTAATGTTCCAAATTTTTTGAACTGATTTTTAATTTTTGATTGACTGGTACTTTTTGAGTGGGGCGTTTATATTTTTTAAAACAAAAAATAAGAAGAAAAGTTACTATGGTTAGGTGGCATTGTGCAAGGAAAACGTGCCTTGTCTCTCCTACGGGTCTAGAAAATTCACCGCCAACAATTCACCGCATAATTCATCGCATAGCTCTTCTTAGATGTCTTAACGTCAATGCTTAAACTGTAATTATAATTGTTTGTAAAATTGTCAATAAATTATAGCCAAGGTTCTATATTTTTGTTATTAAGGCAATGCAAATTATTCTTTTGCAAAAAAAATCTCAAGGTTTTGGAAATATATATTAAAAAATGTTAATGTGGTGAATTATTCATGGTGGTGAATTGCTGGTGGTGGATTTTCCATGAGGTGAATTTGTCATGACGATGAATTTTCCGGTGGTGAATTGTTGGCAGTGAATTTGTGTGAAGCCCTCTGCTACCACATTTTGCATATAACAAAAATCCCATTCTACAAATGTCATTTATGGACAGTGGGAGGATAATTAGGAAGACTATTGTCAAGGGTTTTTGGAAGAGTTTCATGTTGCAAGAAGGGTTGTTGCCTTTGCTATCACATTTTGCATGCATGCCTTGCAGGAGATGAACCGATTAGGGAAATTTTAGGTGGACAAAAGAAATGTCTAACAATTTGTATGGATCTGTTAAATAGTGCACTTTATTATGATTGTTTTCCACATGTTTATGGGTTGAGACTGTAAAATTTGTAAATGATTCTTTTGCTTGGCTATAGGTGAAATAATTGTTGGACCAAAAACTATTCTTTTCATAGATGAAATTTCCATAAGCCTAAACAATTCTACAACATATCAAATTGCTAAATGTAACTTGCAACAATTTTGTTCCCATATGAATGCAAATTTTATCATGTCTTTGCTTCAACTTGCACCAAAAACATATGAATTGTTTGACGACATAATATTGCTTACCTAAAAATATATATGAAGACTAATCGTGCTTACCCAAAAATATATATTTTATTTTCTTGATTTTTGGTATGTTGTTGGTTTTACAGGCATGTGACTTTTTTCCCTCTCTCATCTTCAACTCCTTCTTTTGGGGCCCCTTTTCATAAATTAATTGTATGCCTTGAAGTTAAATTGTAATATTGTTGAAAATGTTGCAAATTAAACATATACTTAGGAGCCAAAGTCCCATGCCCAAGATAGGGGAAATAAATATTTTATTGTTTGTAACTCCTAGAATTAAAAAATGGAAAAGGAATAAATATTTGCAGGTGATTCTTGGAGCTTGGGAGTGGAGATGCAGGGAAGAAGATAGTAGAGGCCATTTTGGGTAAAAATCCAAAAATTCCTAGGAAAACTCCACAATGAGTAATGGCATGATTCCCACACCCAAAAAAGAGTGCTTAGAGTGGTTTTGATTGGTAGAGAGAAGAAAATCTCAACGCCTAGGTTGGAGAGGAGGTTGCAAGTGAAGAATAGAAGAAAAAAAGTAGAAAGGATGGAAAATCATGCCTGGGTGCCCGAAGTACCATTTCTTGGGAATTGAAATGGTGAAGTTGCTGCCTATAAATTTCCATTTAGTTTGCTTGAAATTGATTTTTGGTGTTTCCTGAACCTTGCTTGTAGAAGTGATTTGTAAAGCTCTGAGTTTGTGCTTGTAGATGTTTGTTGCAAATGAAGAATCCTTCAATATGAGATTTCAATAATTATTTGTAAGCTTTGAGTTGTTCAAGTTATATATTCAATTGCAAAGAAAATATTTTGTTGGTGTTTTGTTTCAATATTGCAATCAAGTGTTTGATTTTTTGTGAAGTCAAGATTGCAACAATTGACAAACCCATAGGTTTCTCAATTTTTGACCTACATCAATTGGTATCGTTGCAGGTTGTTTCAATGTTTCCAAAATCTTGTTGCTGAAAGTGGGGAAAAGTGGATTTTTGAGTGATTTAGGCATCAAATAAAGTATTCCATTTTTATTAGAAAAAATAACATGAATGTGTATTCCTGTAGATGAAGGTGGGATCTTTCATTGTGCAAGTTTTTAGAAAAATTGGATGAGCTTTGCATATTCAAAGTGAATTCTAAAAAGTATTCTATCAACCCTTTTTAGTGCATTTCTGGAGCAAGGGCTTGAAGAAGTTTGAAGAAAATGGTACATAGAGGACAAGGTAGAGGGAGAACCCCATGAGGAGAAGAAAATCCAACACTCATGGAGATGTTGAGGGGAATCACATCAAGGTTGGAAGCCATAGATGCTTCTCAAAGGAGAGGAGTTCTTGTTGAAGATGATAGTGAAGATGAGGAAGAAGTTCCAAAGGTTGCAATAGTGCAGTGAGGAGATGCACATGAAGAAAGATTATTGTAAGTGTTGGATAAGCTTGGGAGTAAACCAAGGATGGGCCCATCAAGTTACAATGGAATTATGAACCCAAAATACCTTATTCATTGGATTACATAAATGGACAAGTATTTTGATTTGGAAGCCATTGAAGAAGAAAAGGTGGAATATGCTTGCACTAGGTTGAAGGGACACACATATCTATATGGTGGGATCAAGTGCAGATTGAAAGACAAAGGAAGGGTAAGGAAAAGATAAAAAACATGGGAAAAGGTGGTTACAAAACTAAGAAAAAAATTATTTCTTGTGGCTATCACATCAATTTGATCAAAAGGTTACAAAACCTTAAACAAAAGGATTTGAGTGTTATAGAGTACACAGAGGAATTCTATAGATTGAGAATACATGCTAGACATGCTGAAGATGATGAGAAGCAAGTAGCAAGCTATGTAAATGGTTTGAGGATCAATATCCAAGATGAACTTAGCATGGTCATGATAAGGACCGTAGAAGAAGCCTACCAAAATGCTCTCAAGGTAGAGGAAAATTTTGTAAGAAGGCAACAAAGTAATTCTAGAGGCAAAGGAGAAGCTTTAAGGGGTAGAGAACAAATAAATAGTGGAAGAGGGCAGCCAATAAAATAAAAGGAAGCAAGATGGTCACAAAAAAATCATGGGACAAATGCAAGAGGAAAAGGATATTTTCCAAGAGGAAGAGGTGAAAATTTGAGAGGGAGGGGAGAATATGGCCAAGGAAGGGGACTTTTAGGAGTGTGTTTCAATTGTGGGGAAGTGGGTCACTAGGCCTTTGAGTGCCCACAAATATAAGAGAATGGAAAGAAAAAACACTAGAAGAGCACACACCACAAAAGTTGAAAAATAAATAGAACTAGTAGATCCCGAAGATGGAGAGGATTTTATGTTGAGAAGAGTACTTTTAGAGCCCGAGAAAGAGCAACAAGAACCGGAAAAAAGAAGAATCTTGTTCAAGACAATTTGCAAATCATAAGGAAAATATTACACTATAATTGTGGACAACAAAAGCACAAATAATTTGGTGTCTTAAGAGATGGTGGAAAAGTTAAAGTTGGAAAGAACAAAGCATCCTAATCCATACTGGGTCACTTGGTTGCAACAAGGGCATCAAATTTTGGTAAGTAAACAATGTTTGGTGAATTTTTAGATTGGTAATTAAAGGGATGAGATGTGATGTGATGCTAATGGATGCATTCCACATCCTTTTGGGTAGGCCATGGTAGTATGACCGAAAGGCCATTTATGATGGTGAAGCAAACACTTACACAATAACCAAAGATGCAGGGAAATATGTTATGACACCAGTGAAAGAGAAACATAAGGAAGTGGGTAGCAATGTTAGACATGAAACCATATAGATCTGTAACATCCCAAACTATTAACCCAAAAACCCACTATTTTTTTTGTTATACAAGTGTTCATTCATAATTATAGTTAGAAACTTCTATACATATGGGATATGAATTAGTCATCTTGGGATAACAACCAATCATATGGTTTAGTCATTTATTCATATGGTACAAGAATTCATCTATCCATATATCTAGAATAGGCATCCACCTAAAAAGAGTTAGGCATATGTACCACAAGATATATATCATGAGCTATGACCAAAGTCTTAAACTCATTGAGACTAATCGATCATGAGTTCCTTCTCTGAGGACCACACTTCCTACTGAAAGTGTTCTGAGGTTGCTATCATTTAGGGGTATATAATTTATATCTATAGGCTTGAATCCCGCCTCAAAATTTGGCCTAAGGCCTCAAGGAATCATGCAATCCATACAAGATTATTTATCTAGTATAGTTGAATGTATTTTATGTTAGAAAACCAAGATCGATTGCAAACCAAAATAAACCTTCCACGTAAGAGAAAAACAAAAGGAGAGCTTTGCATGAAATGTACAAATTGATATATTCGAAGTACAATAATTACATGATAATGATTTCTTTATAAAAGCAAAGATGCAAAACCTAATCTTATCTTGAGCAACAAGATAGCTTGATAAGATAAAGATAAGAACCTATAACTTAGGAATTAAATATGCCTAAGTAAACTTATGCTAATGTGTAATTAATAATTAATTACACCAACACCCCCCATTAAGTGCAACTTAGGGAGAAGTAGATTATTATGCAAATATGAGTCCCAGACAACAAGGCCTGATCAGGTACTCATGTACAAATGCAAAGAGAGAGAAAACCCAGTGGGAAAACCCCCCCTCAGAGAGATGAACTGCTGCGAAGAAGCATTGGAAGAACTCTGATGAAGCAACACTGGAACCCCAAATCCAGAAAGCAAGGAAAGATAATTCTGTCTACAACTGAAACCAAAATCAGAATCACAAATGTAACAGCAGACCCGATGCCAAGGAACACTGAAACTCACATACTGGATCAACCCTGGGATCTGTAACAATAGTAGATGGAAGGATGAAAGGACCCATAATGATGACAAATCTGGAAGTTGTGTCTCTCGAAGTCGATGCCAAACTGAAACTAAAACTACCCATAGGACAAGTACCATCAAGATTCTGGAACATTAACCATAAGACATGGCCTTCAAATGAGAAAGATCTAAACCAATGCGGATCAAGAACTATAAAATCCCAATGTGAAGTGTGAACCGAAGCAAACCAAAGATGTATCTAGCTAAGCAAGAAAGAAGCTAAAAGGAGACAATAGGAAACTAGAAAAAATCATGCGAGTTGTCACCAATACAAAGATGGATGCAAGAACCCCCTTAATGGAACTTTATATCAGTTCATTATTACAATACCCAATGATTGCAGAAGGAGAGAATGCAAAACTACAGAAACATAAGTGAAAATGCAAACCTAAAGCATGAAACAAAAATGAATGCATGCATAAAATAAGTTACAAATTTTATGTAAATGACATTAGATCTGTATAGAGGCTGAAACCAGCTTTCCAATGCCATGAAAATCGTGAAAAACGGATAAGCGAGTCAAAAGATATGCATCCTAGAGTGAAAATGGCAACATCTAACTTTTGAGGCTGAAAAAGGAATAAAAAAAGAAAAACAAGAAAATTACAACTGCACCATTGCGTAGAGCATCGAAACAGATTTCTGATGATATCTTGTTTGCAAAAAAGGACACCATATGCCCAAGATACAATCTGCTTGAAAGTTGTCCAAAAGCTCGACATTTGTCTCAGAAGCCCCCGCTAGGCTAAAAAATAAGGCTCCCCACACTGGCTACCAGGGGTCAAGGCCGTGGGTCACAGACGCTGCCCCCGGTCAACCATGTGACCAGTACATGGATGGGTCTCGACAAGGAGCCCCGGTTCCTTTCAATAGAACCTCGACGGGGCTTAGGGTATGGAGGCTAGTGCCGAGCCTTGGTCATTTGCTAAGACCCGGCTGGGTCAATTTTAAGCTACGGGCCGGTGGGAGGCTCCAAGGGTGCTTTATGGAAGAGCCACCGGGCGTCACTGTGGTCAGCCTGCTGGACTGAACCATTGTGAATCCAAGGCTCCAAAATCCCCACATTTTGATTTTTATACTTTTTGAAATTTTCAATTTCTCTAACCTCAGATGTGTGCCTCGGGAGCTTCATTTGGCCCTCGGGCAAATTTTTTGCCTCTCCAGACGACTGTGTCCAAATCGAATGAATTTTATATGGAAATAGGGGTTTTTGGGTGCTGCGAATCCAACGGCGAGGTTCGTTTGGGCCCAAAGTGCTCCGAAAAATAGGCGACCCCCAGATCTATCAGAAAAATCACCAAGCTTGAAACCCTCACAGATCTGGCAAATGGTGATGAAAATCAATGAAATAAAAGCCATTTCTAACTTTTTCCAGCACTCTGAATCCAACGGAAAACCCCGTTCTAATCCAAGACGCTACATAAAGATGCTCAAGGATTGAAACCCTCGAGGGACCTCGAACGAGCTCTGCACTGTGTTCCTCCAACAAAGTTGAGAAGGGGCTGCAAATCGAGGCTCTGATACCATGTTAGAAAACCAAGATCTGATTGCAAACTAGAAAAGACCTTCCACAGAGAGAAAAACAAAAGGGAGAGCTTTGCATGAAATGTGCAAATTGATATATTCAAAGTACAATAATTACATGATAATGATTTGTTTTATAAAAGAAGATGCAAACCTAATCTTATCTTGAGCAACAAGATAGCTCAAAAGATAAAGATAAGAACCTATAACTTAGGAATTAAATAGCCTAAGTAAACTTATGCTAATGTGTAATTAATAATTAATTACACCAACATTTTATTTTGAATATCTTTTAGAAATAACTAGATGATTTGTCTTACCCTAAACCTCATTCCCAAATACTTGAGTATTGGGAGCATCCTTTTTTTTCCCAAACTACCTACATACCTTGCTTCTAAACGAGATCAAGGCATAACTATTTAGTTCTATTTTCTATTCTATGTTCATATGAACTTCTTAAGTGGGTATGCAAACTTTTCCAGGATTCTTATTCCCTAGATAGTTCCTCTGCTACTGCTACCCACAAAGGAAAGCTTGAATAAAAAATGGTTGACTTGAAAATTATTTGTTTTCCTAATAACATTCATCAAAACCCTATTTTATAATAAGCATCACCATTGACCCATTTAAAGAATTTCATGTTAATTCAAATTATTCATGTACATTAATAAATAAATATAACTTCAACTGAAATTTATATTTGCATCATAGAAATCCTACTTGAGTTTTATGTTGATACTAATGACTTTAACTTATTTCTTTTTATATTTTTCACTTATCGATCCAAAGGGGATTTCTCATCCTTTGGATTTGAACCAATCAATATGTCCCTTATTTACCCCTAACAATTTATAGGGATGATACCACATACGCCGTTATTGCAACTGTGTTAGGCAATAGATGCAACATCTCAAACACAATGACATTAATCATAACATGAGCCAGAGACATCATTAATACCAAACATTGCTTGTTTAGTTTTTCCATTCTTGTTTAGGCCATCTAAATAGTTTCCAATATAAATTAAAACTTATTCAAAGAGAAAGATTTATTAAAAGCTTTCATAAATCAAATTGTACATAACGAAAATACTATCATTCCTTTAAAAAATGAAAAAGATAATTCTCAGGATAAATTCAATGAATTTTAACAAGCATTTGTTCTACTATCAATGAAATGAGTTTCATCTAACATCGTGTACTAATACTATAGATCATAAAAGATCTATTTACTATAAGTATTATTTATGTAAAGCGGTGCAAGTTTCTTTGACAATAAAAAATGACATGTTAACCATTTATCTCTTAAATAAATAACTATCTAAATAAAATGTATTCTACTCATAAAAATATTGTCAATTAATTGTAAAAACATTTTCAAAAGTTGAGTACTTAAAACTAGAGACATGCATTATTATTTTTTTATCATTGATGGTTTCCTTCTTACTATTCTCAGTTGTTTTGGGGCTATTGCCAGGGTCTCAATATCTAATAACTAGAGCTCAGGTGTGGGTGGTTTCTTTTTAAGTGTAATTTTGGGTAATTTTGCTATCTTTTTCTTTCTAGCTCTCCTTCTTGTTTTTCCTGCTAGAATGTCCTCTATCATATTTGAATGTGCAAGAATTGATTTTACATTATTTTATGAAGTTTGAGTCCAACTAAAGTTTGTTCTCCTAATTTGTGATGATTTATCACAATCTTTTGAGTTTCATTTTTCTCAATTTAGGATTTCCATTCAAATAAAAAGTCTTTATACATTAAGACATAAATCTAATGATACGAGTTTCAATAAGTAGCCCTTTGTATAATTGAGGTTTTCTATTATTTTGAATGCTTGATCAAGATTAACAAATTTTAGGTTACCCCTTTTTTTAAGTTTGCTAGATATCTTTACTTAGAAAATCCTAGTTCACATTTTGAATATAAATTGCAACATCTTTGAAAAACAACTTCTTACTAAGTCAAATTTAAATAATAAAACATAAAATTTCCCATCTCATTTAAATTGAAAACAGAGGCTAAAGATTAAAATAAACACTATTTAATAAATAAGTAAAACATGAACAAATTAGTGATTAATTTCCCTCCCATATTTAACTTGCAATAATCTAACTCAATAAAATCGACTTCAATCCATTGAAAACAATCAATTCTAAAAGGAGATAATAGAATGAATCAATCAATTTTAAATAAAATTAGAGTATCGCTTCTTAATCAATCCTATGTTTTAAACACATTTTTATAATCTAACCTATGATCTTTATTAATCTATATAATTATATTAATTGTTGTCCAAATAGGTCATGCATTGTGGTTGTGAAACTATGATGTGAAACACTCAAGTTTCAATTATTGATTTCAAGTTTCAAGTTCCATGAATAGTCTCATAAGCTATAAGCCTCAATGATTTCAAGTATTGATTTTAGGAAGTTGAGACAATATTAATTATTTTTCCTACATATCATTTGACTAGTTATTTTCACTCTTGATTTAAAGAGTAATTATTAGTTGGGAAAGTCATAATATATAGTTTCATATCCTTAATTGAAGGATTTAATATTTATCATTCCTTAGTATATGTTATGAGATAATATCATTATGAAGGATACAATTCAATCTTTAACATGCCCAAATAACACTTACCTCACTATTTCTAACAAAGTGTTAGCTAGCTGTTTAAGGACCCAACTTATAATTCTATAACCAAGTATTTTAAATTTCATCACTAGTACATTCAAAATTTGGTTGATAATAAAAACACTAGTATTATAGTATTATCCTATAATTATTGACATAATAACTAAAACTCTTGATAAAATTAACTTTGCTATGTTTAGAGATAAGTTTCAAAATGTATCTAGTTTCTAGTCTTTGATGAATGTATGAGATTCATTAAATGTTAAATTATCTAGTAATTCCTTCAAAGTCATTTGTTGTATATAAGTTGTGTAGTTATTTTGAGGTTATTTCTCAATTATATGGTTTAAAATTAACTCGCTTATGTAATAAGCAATACTATAGTGAATTCCATTTGATTTGTTCATTTAGTATATGCTATGAGGTAATATTGTCATGAACATTATTGGTCAATATTTAACTAAAATAAATAATATTGACCTCACATTTTTGTAATAACTAGAGTATTCTCATTGTTGAAATTTTTTTATCATTGATGTCAAAGGAGAAATGCTAAGGAGTAATGTCCTTGATGACTAATAGTGCTCATTGATGCATAAGGATTGATGTTTGCTAAACAATGAGAATTAAATGTAATTGAATTTGAATTATCATTATACCTTGAGTACAATGAACAAGATTGACTGTAGTATGTTTACAATATCATGCTTGCATATATTCATGGTGATAGAGGTGATCTAGAAGTATTTTCTAGAATATTTGTGGTTAGTTACTTAAGGAAGAGATATTTCTCTAGTAATATGTTCATGATCTATATTTCTTCTTGAACGTGAGTTTAGCAAGTTGCAGTTTGAATGGAGAGTATGTATACACATGTTCTATCATATTCTTGAATTTTCAGAAGATATTTTCAACATGCAAAATGTTTGAAGTGACAAGAGGGTCACTGTGCTTATCATTTAACCAGTTGGTGTTCCGAAACTGTGTGATAATGACTAGTAGCGTGCGAGATCTAGTGATAGCATCGAGAGTTAAAATAAGTCTAGGTTAAGGACCTTGTGGAGCACACAACATCATGCTGGATTGGCAGCAAAAAATTTGATTTATGACCTACCCGCTACATATTTCATGTAATTTGAATTTAGGTCCATCCTATGTCATCTTAGTTAATTGCGGATCCCTAGCTGGCATGAAATAATGTTAATGTAATGTCTTGTATATAATTTATATTTCACTTCACATGATATGTATGCGAATGTAATGAAAGTGCGAGTGAGTGTGATAGCAGTTGTGCAAGCAAGCATTATTCAATGTGAGTTGTATCTCAATTATAATACACTATCATCAGAAGATAAGGAGTGTAGGAAGGTATTTGAATCAAGATCAGATCTTGTGTAAGCTATGTACAATCAACACTAAAGTTGCACAATCTTTATATTTGTAATTTTATGGGACTAGTGTTCTACTTATTGAGTTTTTTCTTAGATCTTTGCATTAGGGATTGGTGTCTCCAGTAGGTTGGTGCATACATATTCAACAGGGGATTGATGTCTTTGGTAGGTTGGTGCCTACTTCATTATTGTAACTTATTCATTATTTTTGTGAGGCTAGATTTGGACAATAGCTCCAAGGAACTCTTTTCACCATGGTTTTTCACATTTTAGGTTTCCACGTATATATGGTGTTTATTGTGTGGATGTGTGCTTCTATGGACCTTGTTTGATTGATAGTAGCTTCTTTGATTCATGTTTCATGTTTGAATAAACATGTTGATTTAAAGAGTTTTAAATAGATTTTCTCTATCGATTCACCCCTCCTCTCAGTAGATTGTGTGCCCTTCACTCATATTGGTGAAGAAACTAGTTTTTCATGATAAAACTAAGCATGATAAAGTTCATCACTATTACATTTGATAGTTGGTTGATAACGAATAAATTGGTTTTTATTATTTCGTACACTAGAGAAAATTGTTGGCACAATGACTAAACAAAAAGATAAGAATTAAGTTTGTCACATTTATAAATATAAAATCTATTCATATAGATTCATTTAATAGATAAAAAATTGAGAATTTTTTTTAGCAAAAATAAATGCACAAATCAAATATAAATATGGTATAAATTGTTTTAACAAAATAAACATACAAAATAAATGTGATTATGGTATAAGTTGCTTAACTAAATAAATGTTGTCATATACCAAGTACTCAATAAGGGGTGATAAAAGGAGATAATGGACATTAGTTGGGATAGGATAGTCTGGAAGCTAAGTAAATCAATATTCATGAATGAACCAAGGATGAGATGACCAAAAAATAAACAATGGATAAAATGCCAACCCTTGTTTTATGAGTTTGATCCTTTCAAGCCTATAGCATCATTAGATCATACAATTACAATAACCTTACAATAGAGCATTTGGGAAAATGAATGTGGAATATCACTAAAACGATATCTCAATAGATACTCTCTAGGATGTGCCTGCAGTTAATGTAGTTAATGATGGATTTGTTGATTAGAAGTACAGATAAATAATTAACAATTACAAAATTAAAGAAGTAAGAAAAACAATTAAATAATACACACAACATCAAGATTTATGTGGTTCGTCAAATTGACTATGTATGTGAGAAAGCAGGGGAAACTTGCAACATCTACCAGCCATTAGACTTGTACATGTTTGACTATATTTATTAATTAATTGAAAATAAAAAAAACATATTGTATTATGATTTTCAGTAAACTAATAAATACGATCAAATGTCCAGTCTGATAGCTGCATAGACAATTTGGGAAAACTTTGTTTTTATATAGTGCAACATACACAATATATTTTTTATATTATCCATGTTAAATATGGGAAGTCTCCAAAGGAAACCAAGGGACAAAATTTTGGTGGGAGAAGGAAAAGAAATATTACACTGAATTGGGTAGAAGAAATTTTTATTGCTTGTACAAAGTGATGAATTACCATTTCAACTTTTCTACTAGGGTTTATAAACTATTATTTTATTAGAGTTTATGAGATGTTTCAAACCACCTCAACAACGTTGAAAGAATCACTCTAAAATATCATGCATATTAAATAGCCACTTATATGATGGTTCCATGTTTCTAAGCCTTGGTCACCTTCTTAATTTAGTAGTTTCTCCATAACACCATAGGTTCAAATTCATAAGACTTTATTTTTGGATGATCAACCAAAGAAGTGTTGGGACTATCCTTTAGACTAAATAATCAAGATGCAAATAATAATCTTCCTAATAATGATTAGTATCATGCATATTTTAAACTCTATATGAATCTATAAAATCAAGGGGTAGTATGATAAATGTATATAGTATATATTTACAATAGTGTGTGCATTTAAAACATGAATTATATTATCATAATTAATAATGTTACTATAAAGCAAAGATTCATCAGCCATATCACGAGAGGAAAATACATGCTTATATAATTGATCACAATATAATATATGATCAGGAGAATGAAATAAAACAACCTTGAGGCATGTACCATCGTGATGTATGGAAAATTCGAACCCACACAAAGTGTTACCTCTAGGCTCCTCCTAATATTGAGGATATAGATTATATAAACCTAGGAATATAGAGGGAGTGAGATGTAGTGACAATTGGGATAAATAGAATGGCAAGTCTCAACATTATCATGAATAGCTTAGGAAGGGATAACTACAATACATAAATAATCATTGCTAGATGTATCCATATAACATATGATAGCCTAAAACATATATATGTCAAAGTATGAGAAAGAAAAATGCTCAAAGTTAAAACATCATCATGCTCATAGTCATCAATATTAATGATCATAAAAGAGGAATCGAGATAAAACACATAAAAAATTTAAGTTAATATATCTAAAATGGAAGGAAAAGAAATAAGAAACTCAGGGAAGATCACACAAATGATGAAATAATGGCTCCATAAAAAATAGTCCTCAACCATAAGATAAAAATAAATGAAGACAACAAGGATGGATGGATTAGACTCCACAAAATATATAAATTTATCAAAATTAGAAAGGAATTACTAGATTGATTCTTGAAAAAAGGCCATGAGAATCCATGATAAATGATATTGCAAGAATGTAGAGTTCAAGGGCATGATGGTAAGAATCAAATAGATAGAAAAATAAAAATCCAATCCTTAATCATGATGTGTAATAATGAAACACAAAGAAGAATGGATCCACACCTTCATTAGATTTGAAATGAACAATTAATATTAGAAGAATGAGATCTAAAATTTTTAAAAAATAAACAAGATCAAAACCTTAGGATAATCCTAAAGGGCTTTGAATGTTGGCTTTACAAAAATATAAGGAAATAAATACACCTTCACATAACTATCCTTAGTTAAATTAATTAAATTAAACTTGATAAGCAAATCTACCCTAGGATATAGAGTTAAGACTAATGTTAATACATAAAAAGATGAATTTAAATAAATAAAATAAAGGTACTTGGCTCCATCTTTAATGCCAATATGACTATAATAAATTGTGTAGAATGATTTATCATTATTTCAAAACTTTATGTTGTAAAAGATAATTTCTCCCAAATAAGATAATTTATGCTGTAGAATTAACTATTAAAAACTCTTAGTTGATTTTGCATCATGAAATTGATCTAGTAAAAAGTACATCACATAAGCTATTTGTTTCCCATGAAATTATTTGAATTTTGTGCATGAAAATATCCCACTAGATTGTGGACTCATACACCTACAAAATATACCTTCTCCTTGATACATGGATTAGCAATAAATGACTAGTCTTGTTGAACACCTTTGAGGAACTTGCTAGTTAGGTTGATTCTCCCTTGGTCAAGCCTCTAGCTGGGCTTATTCAATGAAATGAAATATGAATATATACTAAATAAAATAAGCACTCATGTAATATACCTATGTCTCTAAGTATGTAGATGTTGATGTAACTATTGTCACCAAATAGTGCACCCTTACTGAGTTGCAAAACTTAGCCTATTGGTGAAACATAGGATAACTCCCCTGATTGTGGGCTCCGGATGTGGGAGCTAACCTCCAGAGTGAGTTGGTTCTCTTGGTGTTCACCTATCCTAACTTAAACTACTGCTTTGATGATGGAAAAGGATAAAAGGATGATTTGAATTGAAAACTACCTATGTGAGTGATGCACCAAAATGTCTACGACCTGCTTTTGTTGTTTTGACACACAAAATTTTTATATTCAACTTATGTTCAGACAACTCACATGTTCAAATGCTCAAGAATAAGTGTTTCATAAGAAAGCTTGGTATGTTTATAACCTCTAGAAGGAATCATAAGTAAAGAGTTTAAACCTTAACAACATAACTTATGACCTACAAAAAATGTACATTTTCTGCCTAAAGGTGCTGGAAATGAGATAGTATATTTGAGGATTTAAACATAAAACATGGAAATACACATCAATCATCAGTTGCACTCAATAAGACAACCATTGAGATTGAAAAATCACTAAACTTTATTAAAAAAAGGTGTTCTTACAACTTGCACAAGTATGAAATATCCACCTTTACTTAAAAAATGCTTAGAAATAAAGTATTACAATGTTTATTCTCAGTCACAAGACTAAAAATTTGACTTACAATGCACAAAAATGACAAGAAAGAAACTTCTCCAAGTTTACAATGCTTTGCCAAAAAGTGAAAAGAACTCCTTAGAAAGAAAGTAGGCGTGTCTTTTGAGCATACAAGCCTTCCTAATTCTTAGTTACAAGTGTGACATGTGTCACAACTACTTGACAAAGTCAAAAAATCTTTTGGGCGCCTAGTTGAGTGATTCCCTTTTTTGCTCCTTCAAAGCTCCAAGGTGACATAGTTCTTCTAAGATAGGTAAAAATATTTGTTTTGACCCCTTTTTAATGAACACACTCCTTAGAAGATTCCTAAATACTCTATACCCACAATCCAGGTCAGAAAAATGCTCCTATATTCTCTCAGCTTGCTCAAAACCTAGATATTGGGAATTACTCATAACTGCTCTTCAATCTTCCCCAACTGTTGACACATGAGAATACAACATGTTTTCCTATCTTTCTCTTCCATGTGGCGTAGAGGACCCATCATCTTTTATGATCATTCTCCATTTGCTAGCTATAGGTTGCTACCCATTCATAATATCTTGATAGGACTATGAGCCTACTATTAGGCTTTAGATTATCTTTTGATCTTAATACTCCACATGTAGCACTATGTCTTCTACATAGGTTATCCTTTGTCAAACCTTACCTCTTGGCCTACATCATTGCTCAAACTTTTATAGCATATATGTTCACTATGATTAGAACTGTAGAACACTTGAAACATTCTCATCCTCTATTACAATAGTTGCATCATGACCCAAAGGCTCTTTAGCACTATCAAGACCTCAGATGATCACCCTTGCTGATGTTCTATCCTCTTTGACTATGATAAATTTAAAACTGTACTCTTCATCTCACCATGAATAGAGGTAGAATAAAACATGGATCATTGTCAACTACTGAGTCATTGTTGTCCCCTGTTCTTGACCTCAGCCCAGGACTTTGATCCAGGTGGATCCAAGAAAGAAACTTGAAAAATTCATAGTCTCAAAATATGACAAAACCAACTTCATCGCATAGAGCTTGCCGACACGATCTTGACGCAACTTGAATGGGCTCAAAAGGAGTCCACATGTAGAAGTTATGTGCAGTCAAAGGTTTGGTCAAACAAGCGAATTAGGGGGTCTTAAAATAAGGAAAAAATGACACCAAGTTGTAGAGCTCATCGCGTTGACTCCAGAACTATATTAGGTTTCAAAAATGGAGTCCGTATGAGCAAAATAGAGCCAGTCAAAGTTTTCAGTCAAAATGGGTTGACTTGATGATGTCAGTGAAAGTACAGTCAACATGGATGCTGATGTGGAAGGTATAGTCAACATTCAATGATGACGTGGACAAATCAAAGTTTGACACATGGCATGGAATGATGACATGGTGGGTTGCTAACGTGGACCAATGCTTTGATGACACATGTCATCATGTTGGCGAATAATATGATGCCATGTGGCTCCATGACTGAACGCCACATGGCATGCCTTATCTCCTCCACAGTGGATTCAACAGTTGGTTGGTTTGTTAAAAAGTAGGCTGGTGGGGGTTAATCTCAAGACCACCCACCACCTATTATTTCTCCTTACTGTTGAACTATCCACAATTCTTGGATTTGAATAAGGGATAGTTTATATTAAAAGAGGATATAGCCAAAATTGTGGGGGAGCAACCTCCCCCTTACTAGTTATTGCTCCAACCACTACAACAAACCACAAGTTTTAAGATAATTTTGGCATCGATTGTTTTTATTAAATGTTTGAAACCAATTATCTCCCTTATTTTAAATATTCACCCTCTAAATTTTTAAAAATAAATCTTTCAATTTTAAAAGAGATTAAAAGTTAGTCTTGTAAAGCTTGAAAACATGAAATTTAAAGGGGCTTATATATATTTTAAAGGCTTTTTAAGGATATTAATAGATTATTTAAGGGATTAAAAAGATTATATAGGAGATTTTAGAGGATTTTTATGATGTAAAGGGGGATTTATGGAGATATTTTTGCAAATAAGGGAGATTTGCAAAATTACATGTTGTAATTAGGAGATATGGGTATATTTGTAAAATAATATGATTTTAGCCCATATTAGCAAATAAATTGGTATATAAAGGGGTGTGCTTTGGCTTGTAATTAGTAAAGTTCATTTTGGAGAAATAATTCTTTGGAGGAGAATATTGTCAGCACGAAGGCCTTTTGAGTGTCTTCAAGTGTTGAGAGGAGATTGTGAGAAATTTTATGTAGGTTTTGGAGCTTGGATATTTTAGCAAGGCATTTCTATTGCTTGACAATATTAATAGAGCGGTCCTACATGAGAAGCGGACCCGGAGACATAGTCCTAATTGGAAAAACTCTGTTATCAAGCTTGTGTTCCTCTCTTTTCTGTCTTTTCATTCTTCTCTCCCCTGTCTTTTCTTTTAGTTTTCATTCCTTATGTTGATTTTTTATTACAACATTATTGTAATTAGTCAATTTCATTAATTTATGTAAAAGTGAACCTAGTCTGTAATTTCAACAGTTAAACAACATAGTCACGCAATTCTGTCTGGATCAGAAATAATTGTAATTAAGGTTAAATACATTTGAATTGTAAACCTCTAATTACAGATCAAATTGGTATCAGAGCCTATTTTGAAGGAAATTGCATAAGTGAATGCTAACCAAGTTGAAATTGAAGCAAGGAGAAGGTGCACTTACAGAGTTCAATCCAGAGATCGGAAAATGAAGGACATTTTCATGATAAAAAAATGGTAGCTGAACAAAGTCCTACGGAGCTTGATGAGAAAGCTTTCTAGAAAGCATTTCTCGAAATGAAGGCTATGGTGGAAGTTTTTTCCCAAGAGAGACAAGAGTGACAAAGGAAAAAAGAACTCAAGAACAAAAAAGAGGAAGGTGAATCTTCAAAAGATGACAAAGGTAAAGGAGTAGGAGGTGGTAGTGACCCTCCTGAACCTCTGTCCCCATCTTCTTCATCCTCTTCATCTTCTTTGTCTATTTCATCTTCCAAAAAGAAACAACCTGTGAAATCTGAAGTTAATTCACCTTTGTTGAAACTTGATGTTAAATTTGATTTGCCAATGTATAATGGAGAACTAGATGCAAAAAAATTGATAATTGGATAAAAAAATTGAAGTTTATTGTAGAATTTAGAAGTTTACTAAGGATTCTCAAAAAATACAATTAGCTACTCTTCGCCTAGGAGGCACAACTTTAATTTGGTGGGAGAGTAGAACACAAGAGGATCTAAGTCGTTATGACAAAATTATTTCTTCTTGGTTTGAGTTTATAGCTACACTTAAGAAACAATTTTATCCATTAGGGCATATGCAAAAAACAATAATGAATTAGAAATCATTAAAACAAGAGAAAGGACAAAGTGTACAAGATTATACACAGGATTTTAGGAAAAGAGCTTTAATTTTGGGCATTCCATTATATACACAAGAAAATTTGTTAAAGTATATAGGTGGATTACATAAAAAGTTGAGGCATACAATACTTATGGTTAATCCAACTAACCTTGATGAAGTTAGTGTGCAAGCTATCCATTTGGAAACAAGCTCAAGGAATAGCCATGACAATCTGTTGATGGAATCCAGTAAGCAGAAAGGAAGCAAGAAAGGGAAAGAGAAATCACAACGAACAACTACTGTAAAGAAAGAGGATGAGAAGCCTTATTGCTCACATTGCAAGAAGAAAGGGCACGAAGATGCAAAGTGTTGGAAATTGCATCTTGATCATAAACCAAAATGGTTCAAGGATCGAAAGGATAAGCAAAAGACCACAACTATCACGTATGATCTCAGATCAGATTTTGATGATGAAACCAAGATCACAGTTGTGGGTATAAAAGGTAATATTCCTATTGTCAGTACTAGTTCCCATGCTTCTTTTGTAAAGGATAATGAGATACCTATTGAAAGTAGAGGAATTAATTGTTTCATATAAGGGCTATCGCTAAACAAAATAAGATTGATACACTAATAGATAGTGGGTCACAAGTTAATCTTATCTCAGAACAAGTTGTTAAGCAATTGGGATTAAAAAAAACTCCTCATCCTAAGCCATATCCATTGGGTTGGGTGCATGATAATGCTCGACTACATGTGTCAAAGCAATGTAAACTCCGATTTGCAATCACATCCAAGTTTGTAGATGAGGTAGAGTTAGATATAATTCCGCTTGACATCTGTGGGATGGTTCTAGGTAGTCCTTACTTGTATGACAAAAAGGCCATTTTCTATAGGGAACATAATAAGTATCATTTGTTTAAGGATGTAATTGAATATATTGTAAAATATCATCACATGAAGAATGATAAATCTGTTGTAAACGCACGACATATGAAGATGATTGTAAATGCAAGCAGTACTTTAACCCTCATGTCTGTAATAGCTAGTGATATTAAGCATGAAAATTTGAATCATGATAAGGTGTCACATACAACACAGTGTGAGGATCAGTTGCAAGCAGAATCAGGCCTTCATCTAGAGGTGCTAAAAGAGGGTTTGAATGTTTCATTTTATAATAATGTTCCTCTTTAGGAGATTCAGAATGTTGATACTATTTCCTTCACATCAGTGTATTCAGTATTGTTGCTTGTTATTCTACTAGTTATTTCTATGTGGATGATGAATGTGATAGTGAATATTGATGAACATGCAGTTGATTGTATCAACAAAGTTATCTCATATTTCTTTGTGTTTGTGATGGGTGACATGTTCAAAATTTCAACAGGAAGGACAAATGATACTGGGCAAGTGGGGCGACATTTCCCTAGCTCAAATTGTACATAAAATAGACCTTTTGGAGGTCCAAAAGCTTCTCAATGGGGAGGAATGATCCAGATGGATCCAGGAAACTTAAAAAATTCATAGTCTCAAAATCTGACAAAACTAGTTTCATCGCATAGAGCTCACTGACATGGTCTTGAAGCAACTTGAACGGGCTCAAAAGGAGTCCTTATGCAGAAGTTATGCGCAATCAAAGGTTCGGTCAAATACGCAAATCAAGGGGCCATAAAAAAGGCAAAAAATTGATCATCTCGAAATGAGGAAAAAATGACACCAAGTTATAGATCTTGTCATGCTGATTCCGAAACTATATTCGGTTTCAAAAAAAAAGTCCCTATGAGAAAAATAGAGCCGATCAAAGTTTTCAATCAAAATGGGTTGACTTGATGATGCCAACAAAAATATAGTCAGTATGGACACTGATTTGGTAGGTACAGTCAGTAGTCAATGATGACATGGACGAATCAAAGTTTGACACGTGGCATGGACCGATGACATGGCGGGTTGCTAGCGTGGACCAATGCTTCGATGACATGTGTCATCTTGTTGGTGAATAATATGATGCCACGTGGCTCCATGATCAGACACCACGTGGCATGCCTTATCCCCTCCATGGTGGATTCAATAGTCGGTTGGTTTGTTAAAAAGTAGGCTGGTTGGGGTTGATCTCAAGATCACCCACCACCTATTAAGTGTCTTCAAGTGTTGAGAGGAGATTGTGAGAAATTTTATGTAGGTTTTCAAGCTTGGATATTGTAGCAAGGCATTTCTATTGCTTGGAAATATTAATAAAGCGGTCCTACTTGAGAAGCGGACCTAGAGACGTAGTCTTGATTGGACGAACTCCGTTATCAAGCTTGTGTTCCTCTCTCTTCTATCTTTTCATTCTTCTCTCTCGTCTTTTCTTTCAGTTTTCATTCCTTATGTCGATTTCTGATTACAACATTATCGTAATTAGTCAATTTCATTAATTTATGTAAAAGTGAACCTAGTCTGTAATTTCAACGGTTAAACAACATAGTCACACAATTATGTTTGGATCAGCAATAATTGTAATTAAGGTTAAATACATTTCAATTGTAAACGTCTAATTACAGATCAGACTTAGAAAAAGTTTTAATACTGTTACAAATTTATTGATTGGTCTTCATGGCTGTTAGTCTGCCTTCTTGTGAAACCATTGTAGGTCCACACCTTACAAAGACCTTACTTAGCACCTTTGTACTCATGGCACTGTTTCTCTGTTCTATCGGAATACTGTGGACTATCCTCTCTTGGAAACTGTGCTTAATCATTGTGACTCACCATCCTTTATTTCAATCACCACAATTATCACTATCACATGCCATTAGCTTTCTAGGGCTCCTTGCTGCTACAACTATCCCTTTTTACTTGCTTGAAGTCATAAATGTCATGAAGTCACTGTTGATATTTCTACCATGAACCTCACAAGTACTTTTTAAGGTCATTTCCCTTGAAATCAAAAGGTGACTATGTTCTAGGTTATCATCACTGGCATCAACATTGTGCCACATTTTGGCTTGCTTTCATTCAAAAGGGTGAACAAGTTAATGTATCATGACTGAATTCAATCTTAGGATTTATATGTGTCTATTTTCATAAACCTATTGCCAAAATTTGGAACTCTTGGCAACTGTAATCACTTGCAAGCATTAACCAGGGACCTTTCCTTGTGCTTGGTACATCCATTCTTCTAAGGGATCAATGAGTATGACAGTTTCAACTGCCCTCTAAAAGGATGCACTATTATATCTGTGCCAGTGCCAAGAATGGGTTTCTGAGAGGCTTTTCAGTTGTAGTGAATTTAGGATCAACAGGACAGTCATATGACTGTTGAAAAATATCAAACAACATGTCAGTGGTTTATGTCTCCAATAGTTCCTGAAGAGTTTAGATGATTGATTTCCTTACGGTTAATATATGATTCTGTGGTCATTCTCTCTGGACAAACATATGAAAGAGTATTGTATTTGTATTTGAAGGTGAATAAATGCTCTATGGGCGTAGGAGATCTTCAAGGTCAAGAACATGTCACATCTCTGCCATTTCTATGATAATCATTACCCATTATCATTCTATCCAGTTATTGCTTTCTTTAAAACATGTTGCTTCATTGGATTCACCTGGATGAAGCCACTGTTGGCACTCAGAGACTTATTTTCTC
Source organism: Sequoia sempervirens (assembly GCA_007258455.2). Lineage (NCBI taxonomy): Eukaryota > Viridiplantae > Streptophyta > Pinopsida > Cupressales > Cupressaceae > Sequoia > Sequoia sempervirens. The sequence goes on along the minus strand of VDFB02184631.1, from coordinate 17,117 downwards.
TCAAAACCATTGGCATCTTTCATCATATTTAGTCACTGTCACCTACATATGTGTACAAATCCCTTGACTATCATATATAACATTTCTCCAACTCAAAGCATTATTTGATAACCTGCTGCCTCTTTATCACTGCCACATGTGGCTCATGATTTTAACCCTGCTACATACTCATTTAGCACAAAAAATGTAGAAACCCCTGTTTCCCCCTGATACGGAATCTGTCTGAAGTTTTATGTTTTTCTGACGTTTTGAAGTTTTTGCAATTTTTTTTTGGTTTTTCAATGCAATAAATGAAAGTACGGCTTTTCAAGGAAAATAATAATAAATTCTATAAAATTCAAATAACTCTGGAAATGAGGAAATATGGACGCCAATGTCTTTATTTGATCTTTTCTAAAGTTTACAACAACACCCAGATACATGCAATAGTAAAAACAGTGAATTTTGCAATATTTAAGAAACCTGGTATTTGCTGCAAATGTAGTACAGATCTGTACGGCTGAGTAAATTCCTTGCTTTCTCCCTCCGTCTGGCAAGCACAGATTGATCCAGTGGTATTGGCGCCTCCTTTAGAGCAAACTGGAACCCTCAGATCAAGGCGTTGCTTTTGATTTGATGAGGACGGCTAAAGAACAGTAGTACGGCCTTGTCAGAAGTACGGCCTGACAGAAATCAGTATTAAATTTGTACGGCCTCCTCAAAAATTGATGTCTAAGTCTCTGTGGATGATGCGCCAAGAAGAATAGATGATCTCTGATACCAAACAACTGAAAAGAACTGAAGATGATGAATCTACTGAAGCTCTGTAGTTTTCTCTGAATAAGAAAACCTCTGTAGGCAATAAATCAAGTGATATTGCACACTCTCTGAATTGCTTTCCGCTGGAGATGGCTCGTTCCCCAAGGAATTCGAACGCGAAACCCTAAAGTCTCAGGCTCAGATCAATTTGATCAATCTCAAAACTCAATAATTTCATAATGGCTCACTTTCCAATGCAAAATCCTCAAATAAGCTCAAAAGTGCGATTTGCTTGAAAATAGGGTTTTAATGAAATATTCATATTTTAATATTTTCAATTCTCCATAGTTCTCCACTGAATATTTAAATATTAATCAAATGTCAAACTGGCCCCCTTTTCATGATGGCGCACCCCTCAAGGAAAACACTTAAGTTATAATATTAAATTATAACTTTATATTATAAACGTTAATTAATTAATATTTAATCAATACGATCAAATATTAATATCTTCCTCGTTTCTAACCCGATGACTGATCCGTCTGACAGTCAATTTAACCGGCGATTCCCCGATGCCCATATCATAAGTAAAAAATAGCAAAGGGTCCCACATCGCCGCCTGCCGAACCGCTAAAAATAGCAATTTCGCGAAACGCCTCCCATCGGTACGTAACTTAAAGACAACTGATCAAGCTTCGCTGACTGAAGCTGAGCCAAGCTCCGAAGTGACCCTCTACCCAGTCTATCGGCCTACGAGGGTCGTGTGATAGGCCAATCCTGTCCTCCGAGAGATGTCACTGAGAAGGGGACATGACATCTGTGACTGCACCATACGCCACACTCAGGTGAGCAATCATAATCTCATCCCGAGGTTTGTTAATAGCCATATCCCGTTCCTCATCCTGAAGACGAAGACGGAGCTCTCGTGCATTGAACCACAACTGATATAACTCTGTAAGCATAGCACAGCCTCTAGCAACGAACTCCTCCTCCCATTCATCCAAACGCTTGCCATATGCAACTAAATGATTAAGTTGACTTTGCTCTGCTGGAGGCTCAAGCATCGGCGGGAGTGTATTAATGGCATCTGGTCTATGCACAAGGCTAGAAATATACTGACGAAGCTGTCTGATTTCAGCCTTGAGGGCTGCCTTATCCTCTCTGTCCTTTAGTATTTTATCCCTGGCACTGTCTATAGCAACTTGTAGGAGATCAACCTGAGTCTGGCGTGTGCTACGACCAAGGTTGACTGTGATAACCTCAAAATCCTGAGATTCCAACTCAGCCAAGTTCTTCCCCTGTGGAGGTATGGCAGTCTCAATGACAATCTCCATATCAGTGTTTCTCTCTACGTGAACCATGTTCTTGACTCTCTTGTCTGGCGCATCCTGATAAATGTCATCAAAATCAGAATGATTAAGAACATAAGATGGCTGCCTCCTCTTCCTTCCCAGCTGAGCTTCGATCCAAGATTGGTCTCGGCTAATGCTACTAGAAGGGCCTACACTAGCGACAGGAGGTACTGATGAGAGTGAGTGTGTAGAGGACCCACTGCGAGGTGGAGAGTCTAAATCCAATTCAATGAGAATTGGGGTTGGTGATTGCTCTGAAACTGGTGTAGGAACTTGAGGCTGAACCTTACGTACTGGCGGACTCTGAACTGGCCTCTGAACTGGCTCTGTAACGGGCTGTCTGTCAGGCTCCGTGTGTGTAACAGTGGCAAGCGCCTTGCCCTTTGAATTGTTTGGCGCTTGTACTTTCTTGGAAGGGTTACTCCTCTTCTTTTGTTTAGGTTTTGACGAGGAAGGTAGCGAAGGATTCACCACTACTGGCAGCTCTGCTCTAGGCACACTTGCCCTCCTTGTCTTCTTGTTGTCGAGATAAAGTATACTGTTCTGAATAACTCTACTTGATCTTTCTTTGACCATTGCGTATTCCTTGGCGTACCAATCAACTACTGGCAACGGTTGTGTTTCAACCTGCTCTTTGAAAAACTGAGGAAGAACTTCTCCCTCATCATCTGATAAACCTCCCACATCTTCTGACAATAAAACAGAAATTTGTGAGAGAGAAAAGCGGCAGTAACTGCTTCTGCGAACCTCGAAGTCATCTGCGCAATTTGCCCAGTAATCCTCCATAGAAGGCTCATGATATGTTCCTCCAGCAAGGCGAGTTGTATAATGACCTGAAAGGTCATAAGCACGTGCTTCAACAAGATACTTAAGATGATATTTCTCAAGCTCTTGTCCTGCAATCTTAGCATCAATTGCCGACTTGCAACAATACATTCCAAACTGAAAAGGAAAGTTGATAGATGGTCTGTGCCTGCGGCGTAAAAGACAATGAACATCATGCATCTGTCTTAGGAACTTCTGAAAGATTGTCTTATCCGAAGGATAACGTGGAAGCATAGTTGGATTTCCTGTAAAGCCGTATACTCGGATGTAGGTGTATGTTGGGAACTGAATAAACCAATCAGCCCATCCATCCATCGCTGCCCTAGCAACTACCGAGATACGAACGTGCAACTCCTGGTCCAAATTCCTCACTGTATAAGTCAGGAAAGCCTCATGAACACGCTTGAAATGACGTTCAGCTCTGGTGAACTCAAGCTGATCATAATACTGGTAGACTTTCTGAACACTGAGAATGCCCACGGTGTTTGGTCCTCGGAACTGACCCTGATAAGCGATCAAGTACACAAGATACGAACACATGTGAAACTCATGGGCAACTAGGAAACTGGTGATCTGCCTATGGAGAATATCACTGATGAAGGATGCCCAGTCATAATGCTCCTGCCCAGAAATGATGCGACCAATAATGAAATATTCCAAGCCAAATTTTTTCAATTTTCAAATTACAATCAGAAATGCAACACACCCATTAGGGTTAGATAAATCAAACCAGCAGCTACAATATAACTCTTTGCCAAGAATGCGCACTCAATCTCAACAAGAGAGAGGTTGTCCTATGGCAAGAGGATCGTCAGTACATTAATCAGAACTGCAACTGGAAGTAACTCTAACCAAGAATGGCGCCAAGTGATGGCGAGCATATGGTCAGAGGGTCTTAATTGAAATGCTTATACAAAAACTCTAACCAAGAATGCGCCGGCGAACGACGAGCATGTGGTCAGAGAATCCCTACCATCTAATATACTGAAAGCAAACTCAACACCAAATATGTGCTACCCAATTCCATAATGGAAATGAGGCGACCATATGGCGGAGCAATTACATGAAATACAATACTGGAAATGGAGCTCAACGCCAAGTATGTGCACTCCTATCCAAGATGAATAGGCACTATCATATGACGGAGCAACTAAAAAGTAAATACAATAGACTGAGCAAGGATCAGTCTCTTCCACGAAATGTGGGAAATATAATAAAGAGCTTACAAATGTGAATATTGGCTGGTTAGTACTACTAACAACCTTACAATATAATATATCTCCTGCAAGCACGATGGATTATAGTGATAATCAAACTGCTGAAATGTAGAGCTACTCCAGAATGATTAATATGACTAAGATAAACAATTCCAGCCCTATTAATAATTTTACTAAGTCTGATATGACAGATCTGCAGTTAAAATGGTTAAATCAGCAACTCCAAAACTCACTTAAATGCTCATATCTCTCTCAATACTCACTCATTTAACTTGAAATCAGTTGCAAAACATTCTAATGATGATGACAATGAAGATGGATCACAAAAATTTCTCACAAAGACCCCTATTTATTTTGCACTACTTCCAAAGCACTTACGAAGTGAAATTGCCTACAAGCAAGGGCGATTTACTTTAGATAATTCATAGACTTCAAATAAAATTCTGGAAACTTGCACATATGGTCGCCCTACATAGGAAAATAGATTGGAACAATACCCAGAACAATATTATTTCTGTTTCTTGAGTTGTGAGTAAAAACAACCTACAGCCATACAAATCAGCAACTCTAAAATTGACAGAAAATACAATAATTCAACTACGGAATGTGAGAAGAACCAACTACAATGAAAGGAAACCAACTACAGCTAAACCTCTCAACTAGTTGTTGTCTTTCAAGCAAGAAGTCAAGCCAAGGCTAGGAGGTATTCATTCCTCGAAGCAATCCCAAAGCCAATCCGGCAGCATAACTTTGCAAATTCATCAGTTGCCAAAATGAGGACCCAAAGCTCCCTTTTATAATTTTGAGAGGACCCTCCAGAAGCTTCCAGAAGGTGCACCCTAACTTCAAGATGTTTTTAGGGTTTTTGACTTGACCCATTCTTCCTTCAAAATGGCGTCCTTTTCATGAAGGCAATTTTTCTTTAATTTAAAATTATCATTTCTCCAAAAGTTGGCATCCCTTTTCTTCTTGAGCAATATTTGGCTTTTAGAAATATTAAAATATTTCCTCCATGTGAAAATACCCTTCAATGTCCCCATTTTAAAACAATATTAATTCATGATGCTAGAACAAGGAATTATAATGTTAAATTATAACATTATAATATAAAATATCTTATATCACCATGGAAATGCATCAGAAGCCAAATTCAACCATACCGTCTGAACTGACTGCCAAAGTGGAGCCAACTGATTAGGAGTCAACAAGTCAACTGCTAAAAATAGAATTTACTAAAAATAGTAAATTCATGTAATTGCTCAGAATGTCGAACTGAAACCACCAATGCGAAGCTCTCAGAAAACCCAGAAGGAATCCGCAATCCAACTTCAACAATTCCAAAAGAAGACTCCGCAAAAAGATGAAAACATCCTCCAAGAAGTTTGGAAACCTTGATTCGAGCTTCTGCTTAGCCTATGAGTTTCCAGAAATAGACTAAATCCAAATGAAGAGCATAGGGCTAAATTGGGGACATTACAGTCCGCCCTTCCCAAAATTGCTTGTCCTCAAGCAATGCCACCACAACTCTAGAAAAACTCAATCTGCACCAAACCAAACCAAGTACAATCCCAGGGTCCCATATGTGTCTGAAGGAGGACCCACCATGCTGATGTTGCACTACTCTGATCACAATAGTGAAACCATAGTGCCCAAGACACTCTGAATCTTCAAAATTAACAATGCCACTGTTTATCACAACCCGGGCATTGGAAAAGATAGTCTACTCAACTCAAAATTTTTAATCCTCGACATATCTCTCCAAGGTATCTAACACAGCCAAAACTGCAAATGTGACCTCTCTAAATCTTCTTGCAAAGAGGAAAGCAATCCTTTGCAAGAGCTCATCAAACTCAAACTCATGACTCCACATGAATCGACTATGCCTCCCCTGAATTATTTTGATGCAACCATGAAGATTTCTGAAAACTTTTACAGTTCTCACTCCAAGAGCCTCAAAATGGTGAACCAAAGCATGTGAAAGATTGCTGTCCTGAACCCACACTAAGAGTAAACTATCAAAGTTTACATCACAAACCTTCAAAAGATGAATTTGGAGAGTAGGAAAGGTGTGAAGGAAAAATAATTGTTGCTGATCAAGGTTGGGATCAGCGTAGTGCAATCTGATTCAAGCGTCCTACACAAAGGAAAACAACACCACTCAAATTCCCAAGTGTGAGCATGTGAGATGACCATCGAGCTGCAAGGTGACACCTCCAAAGTGGTTGGAAAACACGCTAGATCCATCTCCATGAGAAAACTACCACTTCTTTGATCAGGAGTGATGAACCAACTCTCCTGAATGAGAGAAACGCAACATGTAAGGTGGCTAGTCTGCCTCAAACCAGCAAGCTCAAGTCTCAAAATCTGTCCTGATCTTAGCTAAGAATCACTCTCAAGAGCAACCAATCGTTCATTTCTCCAACCCATACTCAAAATTCCTCTCAAACCCATTTGTTGGTGAACAAATAAACCCATCAAGTAGCAGACAAAGGAAGGAACAACATCAACAATTTTGGAAATTTGATCCTTATTCCTCCAATAGCCCTTTCCAAATGTAATAAGCTTTATCAAGCCAAGTTGAGGATCCCACACACGGATACTCAACTGAAAATGATTTTCAACACAATGCAAGGTAATCTCAATGCATTCCCACGAGCTAGTAAGGATCAAGTGTATACTGAAGAGATTGATGCCTCCTCTATTGAACCCTTGAAGCCTATCCATGAAAGTTTCAACAACATAGGAGCATGAAATATTAAATGACCTCAAATCCAACTCCAAAAATGGACTAATAAATGCCAAAGCATCATTCAACCAAATGGATGGATTGACAAACATACAAACACCAAGTTCTGGTCCATCTTTCTTCCCTACTTCATAAGTAACAAAACTGAAATCTTTGCTCCTTGCTGCTGTAATGAAGTTACCAGCAGCTACCAAGTCTTGCTTTGTTAACTCCTTGGTGTCGAAGATGTTGAAATCTCCTCGAACCAACACTCCCCATGTGGAGACTCCATCGTCAAACCCACTTGTGCATTCATTATCGAAAGGCCTTGGAAGATGTAATGTCCCAATTTTGGCCATTAGCTCTTCATTTGGTTTTAGCCTATTTCCAGAAACCCGTAGGCTTGTTTGAGGTAAAATCAGGGTTTCCTTCTTCGGAGATTCTATGGAATTTTAGGGAGTTTACTATTTATAGTAAATTCTATTTTTGGCAGTATGCAGTTTTCAGTCTTCAGGTCTTCATTTTCAGTTGGAGCAATTAAATGAGTTCAAGTTTTGGCTTCTGAAAACTTTATATTGGTGAATTTCATGAATAAAGGCATTAATGTTATAATTTCTAGTTGACTCCCTTGGCCTAGGGAAATAACTTTATGTTGTTCTTAAAAGGTGGACTTGAAGGGGGATGCCTTCATAAGAATGAAATATTGCTAAGTCTTTAATGCCTTGGGAAAAGTGGACGCCTTTTCCTTGGAGATATTATTTTAAAATAAAGTTTTAATGTGCCTTGATAAAGTGGACGCCATATTGAGAAGTTAGAAGATTTTTGGAAATTTGAAGAGTCATTGGTGACTCTTGGCATACCTTCTTGGGAAATTGAAGAGTCTTCTATTCTTCTATAAAATGAATGCCTTGTTCCAGCTTTTCTCATCCATGAATTTATGCTAATGTTATGCTGTCAAAATGACAACTTGGTTTTTACTTCGAGGGATGCTTACCTCCTAGTTTCAATCCAATTTCGTGTTTGAAATACAACACCTAGTTGGTTTTCATTGCTGCTTCTCATCCAAACTAGCAGATTGAGCTCAACAGTTGAAGTTTTTAATGATATTTCCAGTTTTGAAGTTGTTGATGCAGTCACAGCTGAAAGTGGTTTTTGCATACATCTTTTTGTGTGAATTTAATTTCCTTGTGGGTACTTTTCCAATCCATTCCTACACCCAAGGCGACCATCTTTGGAGAGTTTCAGATTTTAATTTTGAATTGTTGATTTTTACTTGTCAAAATCGCCCCTCATGAAGGCCGTACCATTCTTGCTGCATTGGGATTCGTGTAAGAATTAAATTATGAGTTTTTGTTGCTGTTTCTTCATCTGATGTTGGGCGCCTATCTTCCAGCAGTTCATTGGTTTTCGTTTCACACAAAACGGAGGTATTTCGAGTGAGTTGTGAATATTTGTTTGAATTTCACAATTGCTGATCAAAATTTCCAGAATTGTTATTTTACATCAGGACTTGTTTAAGTTTGAATCTCCAGTCCTTTCTTCATCATTTATTGTTGATGTCTAACATGGGATCATCCAGTATTATGGTACATTGAATCTATTGTAATTTTCATGTAATTTGCAGCTCTTTTTCCATATTGTAAGACTGTAAACAGTAGTACTGTTCCAGTCCTTTATTGCTGCAATTCTTTCTTTAATTTCACATTAGTACCACTGGATGGTTTACCGCCAGTGTGGATAATTGGATTTGTATTACTCTTGTACCCACTCTCAAGTGGTGAATCCCCACTCATAAGTGGATGCCTGCCGCAGCAGACGAAGTGTTTTAATTGTAGTCTTTTCCCCCCCACTGTTTGGTGGTAGCGTGGAAATTCTCTCATGGCTGGTTATCCGCCTATTAGTTTTCAGTTTTCAATCAATCACTCCATCATATGTTAGCACCTCACCCTCAGTGGGATCTTGAGTGCACATTCTTGACGTTGAGTTTGTTCCATTTTCAAGTATTGTTCATTAGTTGCTCTGCCATATGATAAAACCTTTCCTTCATTGGGATTCAGTGTGCATTCTTGGCGTTGAGTTTCTTTAAACTTGGTTTTCAGTTTGATGCTAACGCTAATCCAGTTGGCTAGTGCTGGTTTATGTTGTGTAATTCTATCGAAAAAATTGGTTAGCATATTTCAGAAGATTACTAATCACCAAAGGTGGTAACTCCTCGTGTAATGATATCAAAGCACCCATTGACTGGGGTTCATACTCTTCCTCATGCTTGGTCGCTTCACCACATGACTCATTTTTCAAATCAAATAGGGGATTGTCATAAGTTGCTTCAGCACCCACTTCAAAGAAAGGATTGTCAAAGATTTGGAAGTCCCCTTTTTCATCTTGCTGATCCAAATCTGCACACACAACTTCTGATTTCCTTGTGAAACCTTCAAGATCAAACTCCTCTCGAAGACTATCAAGCTCGTCAATTACTTGCTTGATTTCTTCAACTCTTTGCTCATTCTCTTGCTTGCTAAAAAGTTTGAAATCAGCAAACTGGTCTTCAACCTCTGTTAGAGCCAACTGAGTTTCTTTCAACTTGTCCTTTGTTGATTTAAGCTCCAGAGTGAGCTCATCAACCAAACTCTCCTTTTCTTGGAAAACACTGAAGGACTTCTTTGCAAGTTCAATAGCACGATCCCTATCCTCCATCAAGTGTATGTAATCTGATTTCAACGCCTCCAAAGAGTCTCTGATGAGTTGCAAATTGAAAAGAGCAACTTCATCCTTAACTCCTCTTTTTCTCTCTTCAAGCTGAGCCTTCCAGTAGAGATCTTCAATCAAACTGTGAGTGCGATCAAATTGGGATAGAATTCGCACTTCCCTCTTAAAGGACTCTTTGTCTTGACCTTCCCACTCAAGAATATGCAAAGATGGCGGATTGCTGGTTGGCTGATTGTCAAAATCAGAACTTTGTTTTGTGTCTTTGCGGCCATCATAGCTGTTCCAGCTTCCGTGTCTTTCACCATCAACTAGAGGAGAATGCTCATTGTCATGAAAGGCATCATACTCCACAAAATCTTCAACCCATTGCTTGCAATCAGCTTCGTGTATTGATAAATCAGATTCGTGTTTAGTAACACCTTCAAACAATCCGTCTTCAAGAGCCATATGGTCTTCAAGCTCTTCTTCTTCTTCACTGTCTTCTTGATTAAACATTATAGCAGCATCCAACTTGCTCAATGGATCATAGTCATCCGCTGTTCGGAAAGTTTCCGTAGAAACATTTTCTTCTTTAGTGGCTGCAACCACTTCAAAGAGATCATCATGGAGCTTCTTTGAACCCTTTTCTTCTTCGAAGACAACTTCCTCTTCAATGGCCACCTCATAGTTTGCCATGCAAACTGATTTTTGATCTTCATCTGGATCAAAGGGAAATTCATCCCACAAAGGTTCTTTATCATACCTTGGTGTCAACCAACCGGGATCCCAAATGGAAAAAGGCTGATTGTTTTGATCAAGAGAAAAGTACTCTTCATGCTTCTCTTGGAGTGTTGAGTCTTTGAATAGGTCACCAAGTAACTCACTTGAACTGATTTCTTCATAAGTCCTTCTCTCCAAGGGCTTAGTTTGATGCTCAAACCCAATGTCACTATCATAATGAAATGAAAAATCTTCATTGCCTACTGTTTTGAAAACATCACTGTCATTATCTTCATCATGAGGAAGTATGTCATTGATTTCTTCATTAGCAGCCCAATGAATACCAAAGAGATCTTCTTGGCTACTTGTCATACATTTGTCTACTGAAAATTCTTGAGAGATTTGAACAGCAGCAAGAGGTGAATAATCCTTGACCAAATCCTCAACAAGAAGAGGCATAAACACATCAGAATCACCATTAACAACATCACCTTGGTAATGATCATAAGTTGGTTAAAAGACACCACTAGTGTTTTCTTCATCTTGTTCTTCTTCAACGAACTCATCCCACACAATCGTCATACCAACATTTTTTGTGAAGCCCTTAGCCTCAAGACCTTCATTGGATGTATTTTGATTAGAACTCAAGATTGTTGTTATGTTCTTTTCATTGAACTGTTCTTCATCACTTCCTATCACATGCAAGTCTAAGGGAGTATTTTGGGGTTCTTCCACACACTTTTCAACTGTCGGAGTTTCTTCATCAAGCTCACGATCAATATGAGGTGACATGTGCACCTTGATATCCCGGCTTTCAGACCTAGCATAAATCTTTCTGATTCCCCACCTTATGTCAGGATCCTTCATTAGCGTAAACAGTTCATGCATTAACTCAAGTAGAGACTTCTCTGTAGTCATCTCTCTCTGTATGTAGTGTTTGGTATCTCTGTCACTCATCTGTCAAGTGAACTCTGTTGGGCACAGGATGGCAGGATCTTGGCTCTGATACCACTAAAATATTCCGAGCAAAATTTTTTCAATTTTCAAATTACAATCAGAAATGCAACACACCCATTAGGGTTAGATAAATCAAACCAGCAGCTACAATATAACTCTTTGCCAAGAATGCGTACTCAATCTCAACAAGAGAGAGGCTGTCATATGGCAAGAGGATCGTCAGTACATTAATCAGAACTGCAACTGGAAGTAACTCTAACCAAGAATGGCGCCAAGTGATGGCGAGCATCTGGTTAGAGGGTCTTAATTGAAATGCTTATACAAAAACTCTAACCAAGAATGCGCCAGCGAACGACGAGCATCTGGTCAGAAGATCCCTACCATCTAATATACTGAAAGCAAACTCAACACCAAGTATGTGCTACCCAATTCCAGAATGGAAATGAGGCGACCATATGGCGGAGCAATTACATGAAATACAATACTGGAAATGGAGCTCAACGCCAAGTATGTGCACTCCTATCCAAGATGAATAGGCGCTATCATATGACGGAGCAACTAAAAGTAAATACAATAGACTGAGCAAGGATCAGTCTCTTCCACGAAATGTGGGAAATATAATAAAGAGCTTACAAATGTGAATATTGGCTGGTTAGTACTACTAACAGCCTTACAATATAATATATCTCCTGCAAGCACGATGGATTATAGTGATAATCAAACTGCTGAAATGTAGAGCTACTCCAAGAATGATTAATATGACTAAGATAAACAATCCCAGCCCTATTAATAATTTTACTAAGTCTGATATGACAGATCTGCAGTTAAAATGGTGAAATCAGCAACTCCAGAACTCACTTAAATGCTCATATCTCTCTCAATACTCACTCATTTAACTTGAAATCAATTGCAAAACATTCTAATGATGATGACAATGAAGATGGATCACAAAAACTTCTCACAAAGACCCCTATTTATTTTGCACGACTTCCAAAGCACTTACGAAGTGAAATTGCCTACAAGCAAGGGCGATTTACTTTAGATAATTCATAGACTTCAAATAAAATTCTGGAAACTTGCACATATGGTCGCCCTACATAGGAAAATAGATTGGAACAGTACCCAGAACAATATTATTTCTGTTTCTTGAGTTGTGAGTAAAAACAACCTATAGCCATACAAATCAACAACTCTAAAATTGACAGAAAATACAATAATTCAACTACGGAATGTGAGAAGAACCAACTACAACTAAACCTCTCAACTAGTTGCTGTCTTTAGTTGTTGTCTTTCAAGCAAGAAGTCAAGCCAAGGCTAGGAGGCATTCATTCCTCAAAGCAATCCCAAAGCCAATCCGGCAGCATAACTTTGCAAATTCATCAGATGCCAAAATGAGGACCCAAAGCTCCCTTTTATAATTTTGAGAGGACCCTCCAGAAGCTTCCAGAAGGTGCGCCCTAACTTCAAGATGTTTTTAGGGTTTTTGACTTGACCCATTCTTCCTTCAAAATGGTGTCCTTTTCATGAAGGCAATTTTTCTTTAATTTAAAATTATCATTCTCCAAAAGTTGACGTCCCTTTTCCTCTTGAGCAATATTTGGCTTTTAGAAATATTAAAATATTTCCTCCATGTGAAAATACCCTTCAATGTCCCCCTTTTAAAGACAATATTAATTCATGATGCTAGAACAAGGAATTATAATGTTAAATTATAACATTATAATATAAAATATCTTATATCACCATGGAAATGCATCAGAAGCCAAATTCAACCATACCGTCTGAACAGACTGCCAAAGTGGAGCCAACTGATTAGGAGTCAACAAGTCAACTGCTAAAAATAGAATTTACTAAAAATAGTAAATTCATGTAATTGCTCACAATGCCGAACTGAAACCACCAACGCGAAGCTCTCAGAAAACCCAGAAGGAATCCACAATCCAAGTTCAACAATTCCAAAAGAAGACTCCGCAAAAAGATGAAAACATCCTCCAAGAAGTTTGGAAACCTTGATTCGAGCTTACGCTTAGCCTATGACTTCAAAAATAGGCTAAATCAAATGAAGCGTAGGGCTAAATTGGGGACATCCGCAGTTCATACCCCTTCAGCCTCTCTTCATACTATTGTGCACATTTGTCCACTGTTGTGCACATTTGTACATACCTTATTTCCCCATCTATGGCCCTTCATTTACTTCTGCCTACACTTATCTATCCTTTTACTTTTTCTCCATACATTTTATTTATTCCATTTTCTATTCCTTATGCACGGCCCTACCTTGACTATGCTAACCATTGTATTCTATACAATTACTTAGTGGCTTCCTCTTCGTTTCTTGCTCTTTACCTCCCTGCTTTATTCCTCTACCCACACGACCCTTGCTCTCCTTTTTTTTTTCTATGCAAGCTTTCTTTTCTTCTTCTCGTTGGTTGTTAAGGATGCGACCCAACGGACACTATGTGTTTCCCGCCAATTGCTGACTCTTCAGCTTCTCCAATACATCTTTATATTTGTTGTTGTATCATTTTTATTTGGTTGTTGTTAATAAAATATTCCTCTGCTCTTAGTGTGGATGTAGCCATTAATGGTGAACCACGATAAAATATCGGTGTCATCTCTTGTCTATTCTGTTCTTTTCTTTATTCTTTGTTTTTGCATCTTCGTCTGCACTCTATTTATATTTTCAATTGGTATCAGAGTTGTACGGTGACAGTATAGCTGATTGGGAAATTGGTGATGAATTTCCTGAATTATGGAGGAAGCGAAGATAGAGAAATTCTCGGTCAGAATTTCGGTTTGTGGAAGGTGCAAATGGAGTCATTGTTGATAAAGCAAGACCTCTCACTCGCGCTTGATGGGAAAGCGAAGAAGCCAAGTTCAATGACAGATGAAGAGTGGGAGAAGTTGGACAGGAAGGCCAAGGCTACAATTTTCCTCTCGTTGTCTAGTAATGTATTGTTTAATGTTTCAACAGAAAAAACTTCGAAGGAATTGTGGGATAAACTTTCTTCGATGTACGAGATCGCTTCAGCATCTAATAAAGTTTTTATTATGAACAGGTTGTATAACCTGAAAATGAAAGAAGGTGGAATTGTGTCCAACCACCTTAATGATTTTAATACACTGGTTACTCAATTAGTTTCAGTGGGCATCATCCTGGATGATGAAATTAAAGCAATTTTATTGTTGTGTTCTCTACCTAATAGCTGGGAGGGAGTTGTTATGGCTATGAGTACTTTTGTGGCTGCGAAAAATAAATTGAAGTTTGATGATGTTGTTGCTACTCTTCTCAGCAAAGATATGCGAAGGAAGAACCAAGAGACCTCTTCAGGCGAAGCCCTAACTGTTGTTAGTAGAGGAAGGCCTCGTCATAGAGGCAAAGACAATAATAGGAGAAGATCAAAATCTGCAAAAAAATCAAAATCCAGAGGCAGAATTGGCGACTGCTAGTTTTGTGGTAAGCCTGGTCACACTAAAAAAGATTGTTATTCCTATAAGAAGGCACAAGAGAAGGTTAAAGACAGCGAGGTTAATGTTGTTTATGAACACAATGATAGTGTTTTGGTTTTGTCCGTAAGCGAAGTCACTTCAAACTTGTGGGTTTTAGATTCGGGTGCATCTTTTCATGCTACCTCTTGTACGGATGCCTTCTCTAATTATCAAGCAGGACAGTTTGGGAATGTTTATTTGGGGGATAACAAATCTTTAGAGATCATTGGTAAAGGGGATGTTCTCTTACAATCCAAAAATGGTACCACATGGCTTTTGCAAGATGTTAGACATATTCCAAAACTCAAGAAGAACTTGATTTCTATAAGCCAACTTTTTTTTACAAGGCTGCAATACTTTTTTCTTTCTGGAATTGTGGAAAGTTAATAAGGGTGCCTTGCAGATTGCTAAAGGAGATAGAGTGGGCATCTTATATTTTTTTGAGAATGATTCTCAAGTGGGAGTTGCTATGGCACTGACAGACAATGAGACCATTCTTTGGCACCAATGTCTTGGACACATGAGTAAGAAAGGCCTTGAAGTGCTAGTTAAAAGAGATCAATTACCGAGTTTGAAATTAGTGGATTTGGAATTTTTCCAACATTGTCTTTATGGAAAACAGAAGAGGGTCAGCTTTTTGAAGACGAGACATGAAAAGCGTACTCCACCTTTGGAGCTTGTCTACTCTGATGTCTTTGGACCGACTGAGGTAACTTCTCTTGGTGGGGAAAACTATTTTGTAACTTTCCTTGATGACTGCACTAGCAGAGTTTGGATTTTTATGATTAATAGGAAATCTGAAGTTTTTAGCAAATTCAAAATTTTTAAAGCTTTGGTTGAAAATCAAAGTGGACATAACATCAAATGTTTGCAAATGGATAATGGTGGTGAATTTTGCTCACTAGAATTTGATAATTTTTTTGTTGACAATGGTATTCAGAGGATCAAAATTGTTCCTTTTATGCTCAAGAAAATGGGGCTGCAGAGAGGTTAAATAGAACAATTTTGGAGAAAGCACATTGTATGCTTTCCAATGCAGGATTGGGAAAAGAGTTATGGGCTGAAGCTTGCAACACAGCAGTTTATTTAATTAATTGAAGCCCATCATCACGGTTAGATTTTGGTCTTCTAGAGGAGGAGTGGCTTGGAAAGTGGATCTCCTATTCACATCTTTGGGTATTTGGATGTGAAGCATTTGCTCTTGTTCCCAAGGAGAAAAGATCCAAATTGGACCCCAAATCTTAGAAGTGCATCTTTGTTGGGTATGTCAAAGATCAGTATGGATTTCGGCTGTGGGATCCTATCACCAATAAGATTATTTGCAGCAGGGATGTGGTTTTTAATGAGCATGTTTTTTCAGCTTTGTAGACAGAGGCAGTAGTTTCTAAGGAATATGTACCTCTCTTAGTTTTTGAAAATAATCATTCTATTTCAGGCAATTCGCCTGCAGGTAATGTAGGTGGAATGAATTATTCACCCACCTCTGTTTTGTCCCTTGCTCCTTCTATGACGTCTTCTCTAGTTTCTTCGAATGATGGAGGTAATAATTTATTTGGGCAGCCTTATGAGAATGGAATTTAGTTTCCTGCACACCTCTCTCAGACTCCTCTGTTCTCCACATAAGATCCAATTTGTATTTTACAGCCTTCCAAACTGAGTATGCCGCCCCCAATTCTCTCTACATAGTGATGGGGTAGGGGTTGGATGAGACACTCACTGTCCCATGCCCTGGGTCCTTATTCTCAAGAACTCTTAGGTGACTCTCCCACCTTAACCTTTAGGTCCTATTTTAGGTATAGAAACCCCTGGTTCTTCTGGCCAACCCCACTATCATCATTCTTTCATTCCACCAAGCCAATCTTGGTGCCTTGCCACTATCTTACCCTTGGCCCTTACTCTTCCCTAAAGGCCAAATACCCTCAACATTTAGTTGGGTTCTTGCAGGGGTGTAAAGGTGTTGTGAAAGCTTCATAGCAACTTGTTTAGGGTTCTTGTTCAGTTACTAGACTCCATTTCCCCATCGCTTCCACCAAACCCTTTCCTAGGGTTAGAAAAGGCTACAAGCCTAGAGCCCCAATTAGGCCTCCTAACCCGAGGAAAATGGAAGTTACTCCAAAACCCTCCAAATGACCTAGGTTCTTTGTTTGGGGTTTGTGTTTCCCATGTCCACACCTTGAATATTTTTAGGGTTTTGAACCTACACTACCCGTACACTGCCCTTACACAAAAGTGGCCAAAACCTAGGGTTTACTAGCCTTTCCCAGGCTGTTACAAACTGTCAAAGTTTTTACACACCAAATGGGTTGATGGAGCCTCCTCCTTACCACCAGGCCTTGCCAAGACCCTCAACTAAATTCTCCAAAAGGAATTTTTCCAAAATCTAAGCACCCCTGCAAATTATGTGCCTTT
>VDFB02184630.1:0-17349 GCA_007258455.2 Sequoia sempervirens | reverse complement strand
TTTAATTAGGCTTGCCATTACAAATTTAATTGAAATTATAATAATATTATTGTCTCATTATCCAAACTTGAATTAAATTATTTTCTATACCTAATTTGTTCTAGTCTACTATGATTGTTATTTGAAAAACCTACATTGAAAATTCTTTAACTTTCATTTAGCTATATTAATTATGTTTCCCCATTGTTTCAATTATTTTGTATTTTATTGATATAATCTTTGACTTAACTCATCTTAGGAGATGGCTAGCCACAATCAAATGCCTGATATCATCCAAGCTTCTAGTGCAGATATATTGAACACTAAACACAACCCAAATGTCTCTTTCATTCCCCATCCTGTTGTAGCAGAGTCTTGTGCCTCTGTTAATAAACCGAAAATCCTTGTGCTAGATGTTGAACATCTAGCAACTACTATCACAAATAGCTGCCACACTATTGTCCACAATTTTAAAGATGTTTGTCAGTTAACGCCTTAGGTACAAGATTTGGACATCGAAAAGATTCAAGACACACTATCCTTGTTCCAGAAGAGTTGCACTCAATTGGAGGGCCTCTGCACTTTCCAAAGGGAAATCTATTATGATCACTTGTACGGAAATGACGATACACCCTCTCTAGTCAATGCATTTGAGATGTACCTACAAAAAATGTGATCAAATACTTGAACTATTTACCATGTAACCTTTCTATAGCTGACTATGTATATAATCATAGCCCTCTGGAGAAGCCTTCATTTTGATGGTATGCAATTTTCATATACATATCCATGTGCCTAATATGTCAGTTATTACCTATACTTTTTACCCTGTAAAGCTCATACAACTCACTATGTTTACAATCATACTTTGTACTGTTTGACCTCATGTACATTACAATCTAAAGTGACTGAAGAGTCTTCTACTTATATGCGATGGAATAAAAAACACTTATTTTCAAAGTAATTGCTCATTATATTTATACTTGCAAAATCTTTTAATTTCATGTTTTGATGTTATAATTGTGTTGGAGAATGTTATTCAAATTGACAAAATAATTGTAACCTAGACTTATGGCAAACATGTTTTTTTATTTTTTGTATTACAATACTTTTAGCTATTAGTTTTCCCTTATCGTTATACAATTTTTTACCTGTACATTTCAACTTTCACTATATACATGTTTTCCTTACACATACACTTGATACATTCAAACAAAGTCACCATATCCATCATCTCCAAAAAATCTACCTTATTTATTTCACCTTCTACACCTACCATTTAACTTTCTAAGCACATTTGTAGTTCAAACATATGAAAGGTTAGAAAGAACTTTTCTTCGATACCTAATTCCCATACTCTTAAGTTACATGCAAGACAACCACCTCCACAAACTTGCAACGTTATGATGCCAACATTAACTGCAAATGCAATTGCCAACATTTTTGACAACATACCCAATTTAGAACCAGTTTTACAGGTTGCATCTATTGACTCCATTCCACAACCTAAACCTACAATTGTCAAATTTTGTATGCAACTATCTGATGGGACACACACATTCTGCTCTACTACCAACACAATTCAATGAGCTTGTATTAGAGGAGGCGTTAGTTAAAGGATCTATAGTTCATCTCAAAAACTACAATTGTAGAAAGTTCACCAAATTCACGTATGTGCATACTTTCCTTCTGTTGTTTAGAATCTTATTGGTTAAGCATCTATTTCTCATTAATATGTCTCTTTGTCCTTTCATTGCAGGGCAATTGTAATACATAGTTTGGAAATAATATCAAACAATGAATCATTGGTTGGAACTCCAACTATTATCCATCAAGCTACAACCCATATGCCCTCTACCAGCTCTCAAGAGAAATTTACCAAAATTCTCAAGCCACCAATTCCTCTATCAAAGAATCCACAACATCAATGGCACACCACAATATGGCCCCCTTTGATCCAATTCCAGTTGCATCATTACCACCCAACGATAAGTATTGGACAATTGAGGGTCGTGCATTGGCTAAAAGTCCAATTCATGAGTACAAGAATGCAAGTCATGATGGAAAAGTTTTTGGGCTTGATTTTGTAGATAAAGCAGGCTCTGCAATACATGTCACCTGCTTTAATGAACTTGTAGACACATTCTACCATATTGTAAACTCCAATAGCCTTTATGTAATTTCTAATGGTCGCATCAGAGTTGCTAACTTGAAATATAGCAACAACACAAATCCTTATGAAATTTTCCTCCATTCCTCTTCAACCATAAGTCCATCCACTTGTGCAAACTCCAGTATACCCGAGCATAACTATCATATCCGAAGCATAGAGTCAATAATGTCATTACCTATTAATACCCTCGTAGATGTCATTGACATTCTCCTGCACATCTCCTCTCCATCAACCATTCAAAAGAGAGATGGTACCGAAACAATAAAGTGTACAACTACCATTATAGACATGTCAAGTCGTACCATTGATATTACACTTTGGGGAAACCATTGTGAAATTGCTGGTAAACAAATATCTAACCATTCTATGGAGCCAAACCCCCCAATTATTCTGATAAAGAGTGCACGTATAACATCTTGGTCTGGGACATCATTAGATACAATTTTCCCAACTACCATTACAATCAATCCTAACTTGGTAGAAACCAAAATATTACAAACTTGGTATGCAACTAAAGGGATTTCCAAACCCTACATTTCCCTTTCCAAGAGCCATTTCCCCATCGAAAAATTTGAAAATCCAATTGCCATTTCAAGTATTGCAGATACAAGCTCTGTTGATAAAAAAAATGTCTGTGTGAAGGCTACTATCACAAAGCTCCACTTAGACAACTTTTACTACCTTTCTTGCCCTCGCTTGGTGGAAAACAAGAAATGTAAAAAAAAGCTTCTCCAAATTTCACCAGGTTCATTTAAATGCCCTAAGTGTTCTTCAGTAAATTCAGAATGTGATTATAGCTATATACTGATGATGGACTTACAAAATGGTACAAGGCAGCTTCTTAATGTTACTGCATTTCAACATCCAGCAACTACATTGCTAGGTGTTTCTGCAAAGGATTTTCAACTCCTACTAGCGGAAAACAATGCCGCTAATGACATTACAACCAATGTTGTCAACTGCCAATTTCTATTTGCTCTTACCATCCAAACAAATCTTTTTGGTGGGCATGAAACACAGAGCATTGTTACCACTGCTATTAAGCGTGTTTAGATTTTGCAATTGTCTCTCAACAACTACAATCTACTATATGTTTGTAGATATATGTATTTACATCTCAAACAAACTACCTCTTGTTGCTATGTTCAATGTTTAATTGCCACATCATGTTGTTTGCTAACATTTTCCATGCTGTTAAGCATGTTTAGCTTTTGTAAATTTCCCTCAACAAGTACAATGTACTATATGTTTGTAGATATATGTATTTACGTCTCAAAAAAACTGGCTCTTGTTACCATGTTCAATGTTTTATTTCCACATCATGTTGTTTCCTAATATTTTACATTCTTTACTCTCACAACATGTTCTAAAGTCATTACGTCTATAATTTATTTACATTGTATTTCTACTCATATTCAATGCTTCACACGGTTATTTACTATTCTTCAGGTTGCTATAGTTTAAGATTTGGAATATACTTTTACATGTTATTTCTTAATTTTTATTATTAGTTTTTAATCATTTATAATTATGTTACTTCCAAAAGCAAAAAAACAAAATATTTAAACTTGTCAATTTACATCGCTCTCTAAATTTATTACACAATTACGCAGAAATTATTCGATGGAGTTGGAAAACACAAGACTAGCACAAAAACGTGCCTGCCGAAATCAGCAACAACGAATTCGCTACCATGCAAGAAAAGACGACATTAATAAAAAAAGACAAGAAAATGCACATATTGCCATAGATCGCGCCTCCACTTCTACACTCCCTTCGCCCACTAATCCCTCCCACCTACATACACTTCCAACTGAATTCCATAACCATTTTCAACCAAATTCATTTTCTCATAACCATCCCCCTCCAAATTTTTCTCAACATTTTTTTGCTGCTAGAAATACCTTTCGTTCAAAGTTGGATAAACTTGCAAATATGTCAACTTGCTTAATCTGCATGGAAAAATATCCTGGCATTAAAATAAGGCAATCGCATGGAATTTCTACTTGTTATCATTGTGCATTTGAAAAAAGTGGCCATCATTTTTCCAAATGGAATAACATGGACCCTGGTGAGCAACCACTATGTTTAAAAAAACTGACGCAAGTTGAAGACATGCTAATAGCAAGGATCAGCCCAATCCTCCAAGTTACCTATGCCAAGGGTGGTCAACTAAAATACAGCAGCCACACTATTTGTTTCCCTCAAGATGTTTCTACTATTGCAACCCACTTGCCTAGGCATATAGATGATTTAGAAATCTTAATTATTAACAAAAAAACATAGGGCACCAAGACTATAGCTTCTATGTAAGTAGAACTCGTGTATTTGAGGCCTTGCAATATAAAATATTACACGACCCATACTACAATTCTGTACAATTGGATGATGTTGCATTATCATTCTTGCCTGCTGATTCCACTAACATTATAAACCTGCTATATGCAACAGACACCATTCCTAATCCCTCAACTATAACCATGATGCATACAAATGATGCAACTAATGATTGTTTGCAAGACAACATGCCACCCAGTACTTCATTTGTTGCAAGCCTTCCTGCTGCACATACAAAAGTTGAAGAACTGCGCTCTTTATTGCACCTAGGCCAATGTCGGCCATGCACGTCTATAGATTGGCCACCCATTTCCTCATCTCCCATCAATGAATACACCACTGAAGGATTGCTTGTAATGGCGTTCCCTAGTTTGTTTCCAAAAGGTGTTGCTGCCTTCAAACAACATCTCATCAAGGAAGTCAAATTACATGAATATTCTCTCCACCTACTTAAGTATCATGATAATAGGTTTGGCCAACACCCTCGTTTTAGGTACTTCATACTAAACATTCTCATGCGCCATCGCAGCCAAGCCACAACATCTATTTTCATCCAAAAAAACATTGACCCTTGCCAACCAACAACTATATTTGATCTTCGCCAGTGATTAAAGGACTTGCTCGATGAAAAGCTTGCTGAACAACTCATGCGCTTTGGTTTGTCAATTCGTGGAACATGCCCATTTTGGAACCATTGTAGAGGAGAGCTTTCTAATATGGTCATACAAGTTGGTTGTCCAACACTATTCTTTACACTTAGTGCAGCCGATACAAAATGGCCAGACTTGCATAGTATTATGCCATCTACTGCACCTACAAATCCTCAAGCAGCTTATAGATGGAGGATAGAAAATATAGTCCAAAATCCACACCTTATAACACACTACATGCACTAGAGATTTACTGCATTTCGTGAAGAGGTCTTGGAAAAACTACTTGGTGCAATTGACTACTGGTATAGGTATACTCTTTCTACTCTCATCTATTTACATTGCATACCTTCTAAGCTAATCCTAAACATAACCTTCCACCAGGTATGAATGGCAACATAGGGGCTCTGCACATATCCATGGTTTCATGTGGCTACAAGATGCACCTGACATCGAGACATTACAATGGCAAAACCTCCACTCTGTAGAAAGTGCAGTTGAATTTATAAATAAACATGTCTCTGCATGAAATCCCAAGCCCCTTCCTTTAAGGAACCAAAGAATGCATCAAAATCCTCTCGATGATCCTTGCTTAATGGACACAGGCTTGATTATGTCTTTAGACCCTTTCAATGATTACACTGAATTGCTAAATTGTGTAGAGCGCCATACCAAGTGTACCTTACAAACATGCCTTAGGAGAAAAGGCCCAAACCTTCAATGTCGATATAAAGCCCCTTGGACCTTGCAAGATCACTCAAGCCTTGCAATTGATGAACATGGCCTTGACCTACGTTCACCCCATGTCGCAATGATGATCGCATAAACCTTCACAACCCTTCTATACTCTCTATTTGGAGGGCCAATGTAGATTGCCAACCTGTACTATCAATCCATGCAGTCCTCAAATACATTGCAAAATATGCAGCAAAAGCAAAAAGCAAATCAGAAACATACCATGACATGCTTTCTCGCATTTCAATCAATATTGAGTTTGACTTGCCAGCCCCAATAGCTTTCCGAAAAATGCTTGCTGAGACACTAGTGAATCGTGATATTGGAGACCAAGAAAGTTGCCATCTCCTACTAAAACTCCCCCTCACCCTATCAAGCAGGATATTTGTTTCTTTAAATGTTAGCCAAAAAAATTTCCACCGCCTTTCTATCTCCCCAGAAACAACCATCACTTCCCCAAACTACATTGATGCCTACATGGCTCACCCACCTAATCTTGAGTCCATGTCACTTATTGAAGTAACCCAAAAGTGTACGTTTAGAACATCTAGAAAGCATAGCCTCTGAAAAAGAATTCCATACCTGCCATTGTTCGCGTCTCCCCTCACTTCATAACCATCCCCACAAAAGATGATACAAGCTTTGAAGGATTTTGTTGGAGTGAACTACTTCTTTACAAGCCATTTCGCAACATTGCCAATGATTTGGGTTCATCATCCAATCAAATTATTCAACAATGGGAGAGTTTTTCCTGCAATTATCAGCCCTGGAATGTTCTACAAACCAGACTTGAAGCTCCAGAAGATACTGATTCAAGCACCTCTTCCAATGAAGCTGATATAATTCAAGATAACAACCAATCTGAATGGCAAGTATTGTCTCGTCTATACCCAAGTCTTCCTCTTCACTTTGATGAACTAAACATGCTTGGTCGTCGTGACATTGACCTGCACCATGATTGGGGATCTATGCAGTACAATCCACACCAACAAATCTTTGCTACTACATTCATAGAATCCAACCGTGCAACATTTCAAGTCTGCCATCTTTCCACTTGCCCTACCCAACAAGACCTGTCTATCCACCAACAAAAAGCATTTAATATAGTCTTATCACATCTAAATGCTGATACTTGGAAACCCCCTCTAAGAATAATTGTTCAAGGTACTGATGGAATTGGTAAATCACACCTGATAAAGGCCATCAAATCTACATTAATGAGCTCAACCCAAAATGGCCAGTCTCCATTACTACTTCTTGCACCTATAGGTGTAGCAGCATTCAACATAGAAGCATCAATAATTCACTCAACCCTTCAAATACCTATCAAAGATATACACCCTCTGCAAGGTCAAGCACTGGCAAGCTTCCAAGAAAATATGTATTACATCAAGTACATATTAATAGATGAAATGAGCTTCATTGGACCCAAATTACTTGAACGCATTGACATGAGGTTACGTGAAGCATTCCCCAACCATAACTAGATTCCATTTGGAGGGCGCTCAATCATTCTCTTCAGTGATCTAGGACAACTTCCACCTGTCAAGGACATCCCCATGTATGCCTCTACCTCATACGGGGGAATTCTATGGCATAGCTTCACAAGTGTTATCACATTAAGCAAAATATTTCGTTAAATCGATGAAGATCTTGCACAGATTTCTTTTCGGTCTCTCCTCTCCAATTTGCGCAATGCAAATCCGACAATTGAAGATTGGCAACTCCTGATGTCATGCTCCCCCTCAGCACTACCCTCTACAGAGCTATCTACTTTCCTAACCTCAACACATCTCTTTGCAACTAATGAAATGGTCTCACTACATAACCAACGAATGTTATTGTCCTTAGAAACACCAGTTGCCTTGTCAATAGTAGAGCAACTAAGGGGGCCTCCATGTTCAAATCCAGCAGAAGAACAACTTCAATCTAAGATTCTTTTAAGTGTTCAACAAAAAGTAATGCTATGTTCAAATATATGGGTGGAAACAGGCCTTGTCAATGGTGCACTTGGCGAAGTAAAAGCAATAATCTACAAGGATGATGACAATCCACCTTCTCTTCCCTTGTATGTTGTTGTTCAATTCAATAATTACATTGGCCCTATTTGGGACCACAATAATCCTAAGAATGTCCCAATTTCCCCTCTGAGTCATGGGCTCCGTCGTCAAATCCCACTCAAAATGGCTTGGGCCTTAACTATACACAAATCACAAGGCCTAACACTTGAAAAAGCAACAATTGACATCAGCAATGTAGACCGTCAGGGCCTAACATTCACAGCTATTTCAAGAGTGCGTGCACTTGCAAGCCTGCACATAAAACCAACTTTCACATTTGAACGCTATGCGCACATGCAACAGAGCCCATATGTAGCTCACCGAAAGCAAGAGGAAGAACACTTATTGGCTTTATCAAATTCCAGCTCCGGAACAAACACTAGTGCCAAAACAAGTAGCAGGTTAGTTTCTTTTATTTTCTGGTGTACATTTTCCCTACTCCAAAAATTGGAATATCATACACTACAAATCAAACATTAATATCTACTTACTACTAATTTTGCTACAGGTTTGTAAAATCAAAAGAGCAGGAACAATAAAGGAAAAAACACTCTTGCAGCATAACCTTCAACTACCCTGTCTACCTATTGTCAAGATACTTTCCTTTCAAGAACAATTGTTAATCTTATAGTTAAGATTTGCACCACTCATTTCCAGATTGTTGTTCATTTAGCTGCAGTTGCAATCCATCAAAATTTTATTGTAGATTTCCTTTTCCAAATTTCAAATTTCAATTTAGCTTTTCTTTTCCTTAATATACTAATTGAATGTAGCTCAACTTCAAAATATAATAATAATAAACATCACTGTACACTGCTCTAAGTAAATATTTTGCTTAATGTACAGCTGGAAAAATATTTGTACCTGCAATATATGAATGTTATTATTCAGTCTTATATAATATGATATACTATTACAACCGACTTCAAGTTATTTTAATTTGCAATTCATTAAATGTGACAGCTAGATACAAAATTGTAGCCACGATCTATGAATGTTATTATTTAGTCCTATTGTAATTTCCTTTTTCTTCAAAAAATATTATAATCACGGAAATATCAATGCTGCAAACAACAAAAGCTTTATCAATGAATATAATGACTCATTCTTTAATACTTGTACTCTATTAATGCTTTTCAACATTTATAAGAGATGGAATGTGTAGTACCCCTCCATTTTGCTTATGTTTATTGTTAGCATATTTTCACCTTGATAGACCTTGGTACTTTGTTTTGGATATTTTGATCGTTGGCATTAGAGCGATAGTGGATTTATTTTGTTATGTGATGATACATTGTATGGTGGTAATTATTTTGATATGCTTTATGTTAGCATAGATGTTTATTTTAGATGTTATTGCTATATATATGTGTATGGTAGATTAATTGTTATTTATTCTGTCAGTTTGATATGATGTGTATTGATGTGGAGAACAGAGTTGCATCACTCGCTTGTGAGTGCCCTGTGATTTCCGTGATTTTCTCCGCACGGTGTGTTTGTATAATGGATTATATGTATGTTATTTATTTGATTGCAGGATTGTAGGTACATGACACCGACTCCACCTGGTTACTCATGTCTGAGCGTGTCAAGACTCAACGAAATTGTTGATTAGGAGATAGTAACAAGGTTTTTCCTAGTCTAGTCTTAAAACCAGTCACAAGTATGTCGTCAGTTTAAATTTGGTGTCCTTGGTGGTCTCGTTTGTGTTTGATTGGTTTGTTTGTTATGAAAGGAAAATTTTGTTAATTTAATGTAAGATTAATATTATTTTAATTTAATGTTTATTTAAATTAATTTTAAATGTTGAAAATAAAGCTTTACATTTTTATTTAATTAATTAATTAGTTTATCTGGTTAAGTAATTTAATCATTGAGGTTAAAATTATTTAATTAAATAAATAAATAAATAAAATTAAAGTTACTTTATTTGTAAGATTAGATTAAATTTAAATTAATTGCTTTGTTGGAAATGAAATTTTAATTGTTAAATAAATAAATTAAATAAGGAAAAGGGAAATTGTATTTTGAAATTCGAATTCTTTAATTCTTTAAATGCATGAATTCTTGATAAGAAAGAAAGAAAGAATCATCGGAGAGGTGGTTAGAAGATATTTTCTTCTTGACATGTGTGGTAGTTAAATTAATTGCTTCTTGTTGAGGATTCTCTCGGAAGATATCATGTGATTTGGGGAAAACAGGAAATCACTGCACATGAAGTAAAAAAGTACAGGGAATTGTTGAAAGGATTTTTGCTGAATTCTTTTGGGTTTTTACTTTAAAAATTCTTGGAAGAAATATTGAGATTGCTTCTAGTTTTGGATTTGTTTTCTTCTGGATATTGGTGTTCTGGAGGGGCTTTGAAGATTGCACATCAGACAAACAAAGCTTTTCTTCTACAGACAAGTTTCTGAAACTACAAAATACATGGATTTTCCTGTGTATTTAAATTTGTTACTTTGAAAAAGATTGTCTGTGTAAATAAATTTTAAATTACCTGTAGAAGAAATTTTATTTTGTTAAAACTCTTGTTCTTCTCGGTAAATTGTTACTGGTAATCTTTCTGTAAGGATTTGTTAATTTCTGTGTAAATCTCAAGAAAATGTGGATATATAGAGAAATCAGGGAAAACAAAAGAAGAGATTCAAAAGAAAACATCTGTAGATTTGTTACTTCTTTGTAGATAAGATTGAGAAAAAAAATACTTCTGTTAAAGTCTCTGTAGAAAATAGTTTGAGTAAATAAATTGTGAAGGAAATCATTTGTTTGGAAAATGAAATTGAAACTCTCTGTGTTTAAATTAAAACTTGTTTGGGAAAAAATTGTGTGTACTGTTAAATTTCTCAATTTCCCATTGAAAAACCCTATTGAAATTTATTCCCTGATTGAGGTATTTTAACTTTCATTTTATTGTGAATATATATATATATATATATATACCTTCATATATAAATTGGATTGTGTAATTATGTGGAGAAACGGTGTACAGGCGAAATTGGTGTATTAAAAAAAAACAGTGAAATTTCGTTGGACGAATTTTGGAGGAAATTGCTATTTGTTTTCAATTTATTAAAATTTTGTGTGAAAATATGTATATATTTGGGAGCTGAAGTGCTGGGGGGCTACCCCACGGCTGACCCCGCAGGGGAGCCGGCAGTGAGGGTAGGGCCAGTGTTGCCTTCATAGGCAGCGCTCGGCTCTGCCACCCACGGCTGAGCCTTGTGGGGAGGGCTGCGGAGGCAGCCCTACCCACAGCCGCGGCTACTGTGGCAAGGTTTCTAAAGCTTTTATTTATTTTAAAAATAGAACTTCGATTTTATATGACTTAATTTTAAATTATTAATAATTAGTATTTATATAATTTATAGTTATAATATATATATATATATGCTATATATAATATATATTATTAATATAATATATGTTATATATGTTATATATATATATTATATTTATATTTATATACTTATTAAATATTAAGAAATTTGTAAGTGTAATTATGTTATTTTTTGGGATACAAAAATAAAAAAAAAAAAATAGTTTATTAAATATTTAGATATAAATATTTAAATAATTTTTTATTATGACAAGGGTAATTTGTGTTTAAATTAAATTGATTTCTTGAGCTTATATTGATTTCATTATAATATATGGTTATGAAATTGGGTAAATTATAGATTTGATTTTTGTATTGTACGGAAGATGAAATTATTTTCCAAATGGTTAATTTTGTATTTCATGTTTTTGATTGACTGAATTTAGTAGATCCTAATGATAGAAGTTCATTGTCCCTAAATTGCTTTAATTTGTATTTTCTCTTTTATTAGGCAAATTGGGATTAAATTAGAAGTACAAGTCTTCCAGATAAGTTTGTATAATGAGGGAGTTGTTATGGTTTAAATACAATCCTTTAGTTGACTAGGGTAGTGCACATGGTTATGCATGGTGTTTAGACACCTGGTTTTATGAACAAAAATTTGATGTCCGTAATGATGTGTTTGGTTTTATATGTTGATTCTTGTGCACCTTGTTTACCTTAGTTAGTGAACTTAGATTCCTTGTGTTATTTTTAGGGGAATGGCTCTTTATGAGGGCCGGTACACAAAGTGGTACCAGGGTAACTCATGTAGAGTTAGTAAGTCAGTGAAAACTAAATCAACACATTGGGTATTCTAAAATATTTAACTGGATTAATTATGCCTCACTTATGGAATTAAGAGCTAGTTCAGTTTTGATGATGAGTCGAGAAGGCTTGGAATGACAAAGTCGATATCTTGTTATTTTAAAAGATATTCAATTCCGCAACAGTTTGCATGAGGGGTCGGGTTTCGTAAGAGGTTGCCAGGGTAACCCAAGTTGGGGGCCGGAACCTAGGAAGAAACACCAGGGTAACCTTTGCAACATTGTGATGACACTCCACCTAAAATAATAGTTTACGTTGAGAACTTAGTATATTGGTTATCCTGATTTTGGAAGCAATGTAACCAAAAAGTTAAGTGTGTACTTGTATAGATTTTCTTTGGTATACTTGTGTCTAGGGTTTGTAGGTTATGTCTAGGGAACCTTATTACTGTCTCCTAGCACGGGGGGTGGACCTACGGGTACCACATGGTTGGGTGGAACGTGCACCTTACTCCGTTGGGTCCCCAGTTCTTGATCGTGGTAACGAGAGCTTCCTGGATAGAGAGCACGCTTGTGGATTTATGTACTTTCTTATTTGAAACAATGGAAACTGTATTTGTATCTCTCCTCAATTGTTAATGAGGTGAACCTTTGTAATATGTAATTGTAAACCATTATTTGATCTACCTCATTTGGAGAAGGAGTATTGTAATGTTATTTCAAATGCAATGTAAGATTCTTATTTGTACTTTATATCTTTAATGATGAAATTTAAATGTTATTCAATGTATGCATTTTAAGTTTATGTTAATTAAATATATGCAATGTTAAATACTATTGTCATCTATGGGAATTTTCAAATAGTGTGTCATCGCGTTACTTAGGGAATGTTTGCAATTAGTTAAATAAATAATTACACTTTAAAAAAAAAATTATTACACTTTCGTAGTCAATGCATCATTTCTTAGGTTACAAGACGGGGCATTACAAAATGTAGTATTGTTATTGCAACAATTGGAACACATGTGGAAGTGCTCTGATAGACATGCATACAAAATGTGAGGAACTTTCATGCAGTTACAACTACCAGTTGTAAAGACACACTTCACAGCCTTAAAGGCTTCTTTGTTGTATTCACAAACTTTCAAGCATATGAAATTGCCAGTTGTAAAGCCAGACTTACAACAAATTTTATCTTCTATAAATTTAAATAGTTGTAAACTATTTTTTTTAAATAAAAATGTGTTACTCTATATTTTATATACTATTTGACTTTCTGTCAAAGTAGATAGGACAAGGTAATTTATATTTCAGTGCTGGATAGAAACATTATTATACATATGTTTTGTTTTTTGGTCTCTGATATTTACTTTACTGTGTAATAAATTCTTCCTTTTTTCCCTATTTACAAGAACAGTGAAAAACTTGTACGAAATCTGTTGCCTCTTTGTTCTTTTCTTCCAAGGCCAAAAATCATGATTATTTGTTACAATTAGTTCTCTTTACAAGATGTCCAACAAATGAGTGTTTTCTAATATACTATTAGATGATAGTGAAGAATTACTATCAAATTAAGTTCAGGATCATCTTGAAAAGTTCAAAATTTAGTTTCATTCAAGAGATAAGAATCTCTACAAGTTTCACCATACAATTTGCATCCCCTATGCCTATTTCAGGAGACAAAATAAAACAGAGGCTAAAAAAAATTATGTGCAGAATGATGATTTGTGCCTGGGGTAAATTTTTTTTTAAATAACTTAAACAGAGAACCAGATAATTTTGCTACTTTATTATATTATTTGAATACATTTTACAGTACATGAGATCATTTGGCGGGTCATTATAGCTATACAATGTTCCTAAATCTCTTTATAATACCTCTCCTTTCCTCCCCATGTTTCTCTTCATTTGATTTTTGTAGATGGTGTTGCGCCAAAGGCTAAACAGCCAAAGCAGTAGGTTTCTCTACGCTTTAGACAAGAGCTCTAACACTATTTTTCATACCCCCAATCGCCCACTTGATCCAGCTAATCCAAACCACCAGTAAAATATTTCCAAAGAACAAATACAAAACATTTTGTCTGTTACAGTTCACTTAAATAAATCCTGCTTACTTTTTCATCTCAAACATCTTCAAAAAATTGGGCTTCTCCTCTATAGAAGGTTCTTGCACCAATCTGTGAGTTGTAACAAAATATCCAGCCAACTAAATTACACAGGCATCACATGTTGATTGTCACAGCCTAAAAAAATTGTCTAATTGACCTTCCCACCATCTTCGGCGTACCTATTGCACACTAAGGTGCGATTGCTAGTTAGTAAATTGATGCAACTGTATGAGCAATGTAGAAAGTGTATGTTTGCCTGTGCAACGCATGGTTTGTGATATTTTTTTTTGCTATTTGTATTAGCAACCAAATAGAAGTTCTAAATTTGATTGGAGGCTTCTCGAGATGATTTCATTAATCAGAGACATAGTATATCCAATATAACCATAATAGTGGTATTGGAATTAGATGCGCAGTAACTTTTAGTGATCATATGAACCAATTTTCAAGTTTTTTTAAAATCGTTATTTGTGCCATATGCTAAATTCTGCAATTGGCCTAGTTTTATATTTCTTTAGTCTCATCTCGACTCTTTCAAGTATGCTTTTTCGTCGGGCATACATTTTTATAATGGTGGCAAACACTAAGTTGGAATATTTGCGGGTACAACTATTGTTTGTTCCGAGCAGAATTCGGTGGGTTCGCTTAAACATCACACACTAAGCGTTTGACCGCTTAGGTGGATGTTGTGGGGCCCTCTTCAACCATCGCCCTTCCGTTCGCTGTTTCCGTTTCCGTTAGTCACTCCCCGTGCAGTTACTTACATGGATTCCGGTAATCTGTTTAAATTGTTTCTCCCACCCACGTGAATGCCGGTAAATGTGTTTAAATCGTTGCTCCCGCCCACCTCCACCGTTGAATTCTGCGATGCACTCACACTGAACAGGTTTCCAACTCAGTTTTCATTCGCCAGCGTACAAGGATTATTCAAACATCACAGTTGGATATGCTCTGGTAGACATGCATGCGAAATGTGGAAGCACGTCAACTGTTCGACAGGATGCCTCAAAGAAATGTGGTCTCAAGGAATGCTTTGATTGCAGGATATGCACAAAATGCGTTTGTTGAAACGGATTCACAAACTTTCAATCAAATGTAACTCGCAGTGGAATGTTGGACTTTGCAGTCTTTGCCAGCATCCCCCCTGCCTGTGCCACGATGGGAGCTTCAGAACGGAGCATGGGCATCCATCGCAGGATGAAGGAATGATGTAGCCGTAACTGCCCTGGTAGACATGTAGCCGTAACTGCCTTGGTAGACATGTATGCAAAATGGGGAAGCATAGACAAGGCACGTGAACTGTTTGACAGAATGCCTCCAAAAAAATTGTTTTCATGGAATGCTCTGATAGCAGGATATTCACAAAATGGATTTGTTGAAGAGGCTTCAGAAACTTTCAAGCAAATGCAATTAGCAGGTGTAATGCCAGACTCTACAAACTTTGTCAGCGTCCTTACAACCCGTGCCAAAATGGGAGCTTTGGAACAGCGTATGGACATCAAAGGATAGAGGAATTTTGTTAGATGTAGTAGTTGCAACCTCTCTTGTAGAGATGTATATGAAGTGTGGAAGTATACGCAAGGCAGGCGAACTGTTTGACAATGTGCCTCAAACAAATTTGGTTTCACTGAATGTCATGATTGTAGGATATGAACAAAATACATTTATTGATATAGATTTACAAACTAAATGAAATTAGTTAAACATTATAGATGGAAATGTTCTAATAGACATGTATAGAAAATGTGGAAGCATAGATAAAGGCACGTGAATTGTTTAACAAAATTCTTCAAAGAAATGTGGTCACATGGAATGAACTGTTTGCAGGGTATACATAAAATGGATTTGATGAAGACGCTTTCAAAATGTTTGAATTAATGAAGTATCTGGGAATATATACTAAAGCTTTTTTGTGTTCTATGTGCATGCAACCATTCAAGTTTATTGGAGGAGGGTTGTACACATTTCAATCACACAAGTAAGGTTCCTTATTGCATTACACCTACAATTGATCATTGTGTGCATGGTTGAGCTTCTTGCCTATGTTGCGTATCTTGAGGACACCCTAAACTTTATCATTAAGATGCCAATTAAACCTATGGTAGTTGTGTGGATGTGTTTTCTTGGTGCTTACAAATCACATACAAATATATGTTTAAGGGTTATTAAGACTTAAAAACAAAAATAGACTTTAATATTGCAAAGGAAGCTAGTTTGGAAGGATAGCTTTGATAGAGAAATTCCCATTAAGAGACTCTAAGACTTATTATAATTAATTCAAGCAACAACCTCCCATACTTAAATTATTTAAACTTTAGATCATTGAATCTTGCAAAGAGCCACAGGATAGTGGTTTCAATCTAGGCAATTAGAATTTACCTCAAAGATTTTTGCTTATACATCCCTTGATTTATCCATGGGGTTTAATAGTTAGCTCTTAATAAATTTTGACCTATGTAAGCCTACACGTTATTGGTACTTTAGGAGTGGCCTTCCTACCAAGAAGGTTTTAGAATAGGGAGTGCATGTAATATAACCTTGTACTTGATAATGCATTGAGACACATTTTATATATTTTTCATGCTTTTCCTTACAAGTCTTATTCACAAACCATATTTCTATGATCACTTTCCTAGTTCATGATTCATTGAAGTGCTTGATCTAATGTATTTTAAGTATTGAAAGTAATTTGAAAAAAAATATCAAATTCTTGTTCTTTAATATGGAATTACTCTAGCTAATTTTTTTCATGAAATTTAGTAGAACAATCGTGTGATTCTATTCACTTTTGAAGCTCATTAATGCTACTTAAAATGCACATCTACACTTACTTGGAAAGATAACATCCATCCTAATAATGTAGGATTATGTAATTCTTTTTCCTTATTAATAGCTTGCAAAGCTAGCTAGAAACAAGTTGTGCCTTGCATACACATGCTATTTTCCAAAAAAAATAAAAAATGATAGTCCCTTTATTTATTTTCAAGCTTATTGATCAAATGTTCTTCTAGCTTGAAGTGTTCTAGTTTTCCTTGGTTCTTGATGAGTTGGTTACATTGTAAGATCTAAATTTTTGTGCTAGCTAGAATTTTTTTCCAATACACGAGGTATTAGTTTTGTGGTGTCAAGATTTGATTTGGGTTCTTAGATCCACCTCTTGTTTGTATTTCTTTCCTAGCTATTCT
>VDFB02184629.1:0-10969 GCA_007258455.2 Sequoia sempervirens | reverse complement strand
AGAAGAAAAAGTTTGTTTTTATTGATTTATATTTTATGAATAAACATTCAAAAAGATATATTTTTTATTAATATAAATAATTTATTTGATATTTATTGTGTTTAAATAATATTTGTAAAAAAGACTTCTCAAAAAATATCTCTCATTATTATTTTTTTATTAGAAAAATGCATATATTAATAATAAAAAATAATGTGTAAAAGATACTTTCAAGACAAGAATCTATTGGGGGTGGTGGGTCTAGTTCGATTGGTTAAAGCATCATGTTGTAGGCAAGAGGTCACATGAAAAAAGTTTACCAGACACTATAGTTTATAAGAGGGTGGCTACCCGATTCCAATTCCTACAGTCTAAAAAAAAACAAGAATCTATCACATTACTACTTCACTCAAACTTCACTCAAACACTTGACCATCCATTTATTTTAACTACCATCATACGAATAGAATATAAAAATTTAATTAGATTCCAAAAACTTAAAAATTATAATGAGAACTTGGAGTTTGGAGACATTATGTGTGAACCAAAAAAGTTGGGGGATCTCCTCAAAAGAATAAATCTTCATTTAAGTTCAAGTTTTTAAATTAATATGCTAAGATCTATGGACCAAAAGTGGGCTTTGATACTGTGGGCTTTGAAAGTATCATAGTTCAGTGATTGGAAAGAGGCATATTTGAGTTTGGCATATGGGAAATGAAAGAAAAAAAACACAATGAGTTTGGTTTCAAATACCAACAAAACATTAAATATTTTATTAGGAGACAAAATCAAATCAAAGTGTACAAACAATGGACAAATATTCCAGATGGTCATGAAAGCCTTTGGAATATATTAAGCAATTTAGATAAATATAAGAGAAGTGTCACATGCCCAAAAAGACTTTTGTGGCAATCTTGCAAATGGTATAAGTAATACAAGTTCTTTATTAAAAAAAGAAAAAGCAAAATGGTGTACCATTTGTCTTCTTCTCCCCCTCTTGGTTTATGGAGTTTCTATATATGTGGGGTTAAAATAAAAGAAAGATTTTTTTAGTTGTAAAGAGTTTTTAAGAATTTGTATATTGTAAAATCAATTTAAAGTTGAAATAAAATTAATTAAATATTGTAATTTTTTTAATTCGTAAGAATATTTTATTGATTGTAAAGCAAGATTATATGGGTGTCTTGAGGGCATTATAGAGGTGCATCAAGCGATGTCAGATTCGCTTTAGCACATAAAAAATTTGTCTTGAAATTTTGGAATTCATCAGAACAATAAAAATAGAAAAACATGAACTTACATAATTTGTGGCCAAACTATCACAAAGGTTAACAGAGAAGGAGCAACTATTCAATCAAAACTATAACGTCCACCAACTTTGACCACAATTTTTTATTTATGAATTAATAGATCAATTAATCAAGACAAAATCAAAATACATACATATTATTTTAAAACAACTTAAGCAATATACCAACTATTTGATTAAACTTGAGGAACTCTAAATAAATCATATTCGATGAAAGTTTAGAAGAGAGCAAAACAATCTAATTTAACATGAAAGATTGGATTCTATGATAGACAAGATGAGGTCATCCCACTACCATGATTTATGAGGTTAAATATTCCATGGTTGATGCATAGGAACATCAATCACTTTAGGTGGGTCACATGGCATGTCAAAGAATCTACCATAAAATGCTAAAAGAGGCTTTTACTTTTTCCTAATCTTCTCCGTTGTCTCTTGTATGAATATGCATGGACTAACTTTGGCTTCTTTCTTTCCATTTGTTTTTCAATCTTTTCTAAGTTTAGGGATGATTTAGCTCAACAATAATATTTTTGTTTCATTTGATAAATAAAAGGTCATATTTTGAGTTGATTTAGTCCAACAATAAAATGATAAGTCAAAAGTCTTTTTTATGTATATTGTTAATGATGTCATGAGGTATATATTTTATATGTAAGGGTATGTGATTGTGAATAAAGTTGTATGTCAATATTTATCATTCTTGTAATAATTTTATGTATATTATTTTAAGTTAGTATTTTAATTTTTGGAAATTTTCATAGTGAAGGTTATTTTTTCATTATAAATTCAACGTTGTTGAATGCCACCAAATAAGTTCAAATGTCTTATCATGTGCATATTTACTTACCTTACCTAATTTGTTGACATTAACATGGCATCAATAAAGTGTACAAATACAATTTGAGAATTCATAAAGCAATGTTAAAAAAAATGGAATTTGAGAGTTTTAGACACATAATCAAAACTCCAAGATATCAATGGCCTTCCATTGACCAACCATCTATTTGTAATGATGAAATCTCATACATGTCCTTTTCCCTTATGGTTTGGACCCATACTATAACTAGGTTGTCTTGCATGCATCACCTAGTGTATAAAATTGTGTATTTCTTGTGGAATTTGGCAAATACTATTATATCGTCATGATCCCTAGATCTCTCATTCACCACCTTTTTTATATCTATGAGTGTAGAATTGATCCAAATTATTTTTGGGCCCATATATTCAGTTTTATATATGTGAGTGTAGAATTGATCCAAATCATTTTTGTGACCATAGATTTGAACCCCAAAGATTCAAATTCAATATTTTTACCTTTTTTCATTAACCCTTAAGCATGAATAACTTTCAATCCTACACGAGAGTGATATGTATTTAAGAAATAACCCATGTTAATTTTCATCTAGAGAAGAATCTATTGAGAATGTCTAGAATTCAACTAAAAAGGATAAGGAATTATTAAATTAGCATTACTCATCATCATAGGAACATATTACTCACTTGCTTGTTGTCCTCAATCTTAGCTCATCATCATTAAATTGGTCCACCTATGGGTCTAACTAAGGAGTATGATCCTCATGATTCAACATATTCTTCAATAGTATTTGTAAACACCACCAACCCCTTATTATGATTTAGGCATCATAAAATTAGGATGAACTATTTTCAATTAGCAAAAATTAATTAGTTTAAATCTATGAATCAAAGTTCAATTTCATGCACAAGTTTGAAATTCATACTCACAAAGATCACTTTTGCACTCATGAAGATCATTTCCACACCCACAAAAGTAATCCAAAGAGTTTCATAAGGCAAAAATTATTCAACGAGAATTATTCAATAGGCTCTATTTTTTCTATTATGGTAAATTGACCTCTAAAATCTACATCATGATATTTACATTAGATCTTGAACTAAGTACCCTTGCATTTAATTTATTTAATATTTATATTAATTATATTATCTGATGCCAATCCGGTCTTGTAACCCCAAGGTTAATTTTTGTTTATTTATTTTCTTTAAGTAAATTATAGTGAATGAATCTCATTTTTTATTACATTATTGGGTAACCCAACATTCCTACACAACCTAAGGTTTATCCTTCTTTCTAATTAGGGTTCAAAAATGACATTTTTTCTAATTACATTCTATTTATGTCATATTTGATTAGGGTTTGGATCCACCCTCATCTCTTTTTCATTATTACATCTTGACTAGGGTTTGGGTTTTCATTATTTCATATGCATTGATCTCACCCACACATCGTTGGATTGTGTATTTTTGCTACATAATTTATCATGGATACTTAAAGTTCATTAATTTTATTTGATCCGTGTGAATTTTTTAATTGTTATGATCTATTCTTATCTTTCATGGTCGTCGATCCTTTGGTCCTTGATACCCTTATGTATTTATGTGTTGCGGATGAGATATACTTTATATTGAAGTGTTACTTAATCATTTACATTTTTTGTCCTCTTTTATATAGTTTGTTAGTGCATATCATTCTATTTTAGATTCACTCATCTCTTTTGTCCATGATTTTCATATTAATCATACCATGTAATCTCTACCTATCCTACCATGTAATCTATTTATATTTCTAATTACTAAAATATCATGATGACTATCATATATGTTGTGGGTAATGTATGATCATCCTCCCCTTGCTTGCTATAGATTTGTCTAAAGTCATTTCTTCTCTGCACAAGTCGCATCTCTCTTCCTATATACTATTTCTCTTACTCTATAGTACATCCCTATCTCAATATGTTATGTATCTCTTAATTTGTAATATCACACACTTAGTTATTGCACCCATATGTTCCTCTCAATCATATTTCATGGTGTCAAATAATGGAGAAAATTGAATACATGTGCATGATCTCACACTTTACAATTTATTGGTATCACTACTAGACCACATATCACTTGTTCTATGGTCAATACAATCAACACATATGTTAGAACAATTTTATAAGATACTTTTAAAGAGAAAAATAATAATTCATCATCTATTACATACTTGGATCATCTCCTGCATCCCCTCTTGTATGTGTTAATAGGGCCATGTTTAGAGTGGTTTCCCCTCCATCCATATGAATCACCTCCTCACCTCCTATAACATATGTTGGCTCACCAACTACCTTTCATCACCTCCTCTCTTAGTATCTAGTTCTAGTAGTGGTGATGAACATGTGATCTCTATTGACAATATCTATACACAACTATAACCATTACATTTCTCTTGGTACTACCCTCACTATCTCATCAATCTCATCATGATAGTGGGTGCCTATGTAGTAAATCATGATTTTTTCATCTTCTTGGGCCTAAGAATCCTAAATATATTTGGCTTGATGTCACATCCTACTAAATCATTGTAGAAGGACCCACTTATAATCACTCTAAATAAGTGGTGGTCCTCACACAAAAACACTATGATCATCTAATCCTCTTCACTTGATATTGATCCTTCAACCATCCTCTAATATCTCTATATGGCCTCCATTTAATGTTGATTGATGTTAACTTGCAAGAAAATATCCTCCACTAAAATAATGTCATCCATGAAATATAATAAAAAAATACTAATAAGTAAGATATCATCATCTACATATTTATAATTAGTAAGTTAAAATCATTTCACGTGCAAAGAGGCATTTAGTAAACCATTATAATTATAATGTAAAACCTATTCACAAAGTCTCATAACATCATCATGTAATGAATAAGAGGTTCTAACAATGTCATAATCATCCAAATGAAGAGACATTCAATTAAATAATAAAATTTATACTCTTTTAAATGATTAAAAAGGTGAATGATATAAAATTTCAATTAAATAATAAACTATAGAATTTGGATAATTTTAAAGTGATACTTTCAACAATAGTTGAAACTATTGCTTTATGATTTAAGTATAAGATGAATAGGTATAAATAGGAAAGGATATAATGTAAAGTAATTCAAATAGATTTCACTCAAAGGTCCAAACTAATCCAAGTTAGTGAATTTCAAATGAGGATTGCATATATGTGGATTCCTCTAAAAGTATATGTAGTTTAAAAAAGAGACATTTGATTTGGACCCCTAATGAGTAAGATATATAGTCATTTTAAATTGGTAGCTTTCTTTGATAACTTTGAGCTAGTAAAGGACTAGATAAGTGGATTGTGAGTGGTAACTAAATATGGTTTAAGGTATCTAAATCACTCTAAGGTTGTGGGTCATTAGGAAATATCCTAGTTTGGTTAGAAGCCATATTAATTTATTATATGTCATGGGATGGGATGATAATGTATTGAAACTCTCATACAAATAAGTCAACATCTATTTTGATAAATACAACGACATCATGCATAAAATAAATAGAAAGATTGATTTAAGATATATAGCAAACCTTCATTTATAGTGTGTGGTATAGGGGATAACGATGACTAGCTTAATTGAGGAATTGTTAAGTTGAATAATTTGAATAAATATAAATTCAAGAAGCTCACAACTAAGTATTTAAAAAATTTACATTTACGTTATGACTATGGTGTTTAGTTATAGTTTTGAAGTTGTTTGTTTGAGCAATTGCAATATAGTGAAGTTTACTACTAATGTTTACACAAGGTATTATTAGAGATTCACATTTAACTCTAAATGTAAAAAATCAACACAAAAATGTTGAGTATGAGAGTAACAATAAAATTCAAATATTGCTTCTAATCAATCCCATTATTTTATATGTATTTGAGTGAGTCATAATGGGGATGTGGATGCCATGGGCATGAGATTTTCCAATCATCTCTCCATTACCTTGAACTTGTAATTCCATATAAATACATCACCAAATAGAACCATTGCCAAGTAATACTTTCTTGAA
Organism: Sequoia sempervirens; assembly: GCA_007258455.2. Classification (NCBI taxonomy): domain Eukaryota; kingdom Viridiplantae; phylum Streptophyta; class Pinopsida; order Cupressales; family Cupressaceae; genus Sequoia; species Sequoia sempervirens. The sequence continues at coordinate 4,805 of VDFB02184629.1, read as the reverse complement.
TAAAAAACCATTAACAAGGTGTTTGGTTGAGGTTGACTATCTCACCCAATTTTATACTTTATATTAAGCAAGGATATTGGTCACTGGAACATTGTAACCATGTTACATATTATGTAGGCATACAAATCATGAACTCAATCATCTCCCATGTTGATTTGTCACTTAATGAATAATAGATCCAATTAAAAGAAGTGAGAAATCCACCCTATAACCCATCAAAATATTAGACCCATAACTATGCACACACTTGCTTTTGTTATTTGAACATCGATTTAGATGCTTCATATAAAAACACCATAGGAATGTATTAGATTTTGATAAAATAGGTTTCTATACTATAGCACAATAATGTATAGCCTACACACCAAAAAATGGATGAAATGGATTCATATCATCACATACCAAACATAACTTCAAAAATTAAAATACTAAAATATTAAATATTAAATCAATTTAAAATATATACAAGTAATACAATATTTAACTAAAATTATCAATGAGAAAGCACGATAGGAGATATGATATTTCCACATTCTCTATTGATCATCAATAATGCTTTCAATTGTAATTGGGTGAAATTTTCTCATGCAAAAAACTCTCATATATTATTGCAGAATAATTATACCTATGCACCAAAAAATGGATGGAATGACTTCATATCATCACAAACCAAACATAACCTCAAAAAGTAAAATACCAAAAAATTGAATAAATCAATTTAAAACATAAATAAGTGATAAAATATTTAACTAAAATTATCAACAAGAAAGCAAGCTACAAGATATGATATTTCTACATTCTCTAGGTCATCAATAATGCTTTCAACTCTAATTGAGTGAAATTTTCTGATGCAAAAAACTCTCATATATTATTGCACAATAATTATACCTATACACCAAAAACCGGATAGAATGGCTTCATATAATCACAAACCAAACATAACTTTGAAAAGTAAAATACTAAAATATTGAATTAATCAATTTAAGACATATACAAGTAATAAAATATTTAACTAAAATTATCAACAAGAAAGCAAGATACGAGATATGATATTTCCACATTCTCTATTGATAACCAATAATACTTTTCACTATAATTGAATGCAACTTTTCTAATACAAATAACTCTCATAATCACAACAAAAACATTCTTGATCATGCAAAAAAAACCTCTTAATAAAAAAAAAGATAATTTTGAAAAAATTCTTAATAAACATAATTCACCATTACTAATAAGACAAAAAGGCAAACCCTTCTTTTTAGATAACAAGAACTTCTACCACAATGCTGCCCCACAATTACACTCCCATCTGATTCCTTAGGGCCACAATTTTTAAGGACACAATGTTGACCCACAATTACCCTCCCATCTGATTCCTTGGGGCCACAATTTTTAAGGGCTAGTGCAAAGGACGCATCAATTTCACTGTTAATATCCAAGACAGTACGTCAGCATTAGATTGGTGAGGGTGATGTACTGGGTGAAGCAGGCTATGTTCCAAGCTTGTGTCCATGGAAGTCCAATGGATGAAGGTATACTGATAAAGAGACAAAAGAGAATGGGTTAAAAACCATGTGAAAGAGAGGCAATTGGATTGAAGAGCTTTACAAAAAGAAATGGTGCAACTGGGAGTTACTCTTTTGCAGTCATGATGTACTGATGCAAACTTAAAGGACATTTACGTAACTGCTTTTGCAGGCCTGAAGTGACAAGATGATTGTAAAGCCTGTTTACATTGATTTCTTTATAGGAGGATCACTATGCCTTGACCCCAGGAAAACAAGCTTAAAGCTCTATCTAGATTTGATGCCGTAATAAAGCTGCAATTTTATAAGTGGGAGATTTTCAGAGATCTTATCTTTATGGCTTTATGCTTTTCATGTAATCACTGTGATTATCAGCAGCAAACTTGTTTTGTGGCTCTTGATTATTAAGAAAAATTGAATATTAGTGGTTTTTTTTTATGATAATGATGGAGTTCTTATAAAGTAGAAATGGATATACTTTCATATATATTTTATTCATGGATGATATGATATTTCTATATATTAGGATTAAATAGAATAAAAGAATAGTTACAATATGAAATAATTGTAAAAGCAGTCATAGTAAGTACATTGCTAAGTCATAAAAGCTACAGTCTAGTCTCACATAAAGAATCAAACGTCAATAGAAAATTTCAAGAACAACTTGTTAGAATTCAATAAAGGAATAGTTACAATACAAAACACATGTGAATACAACTATAACGAGTACATGGCTAAGTCACAAAAGCAATATTCAACCCCATACACACATAAAAAGAAGAGCACCATTAAAGGAGAATTACAAGAAAAACTTGTTATAGTTCAATAAAAGAGTAGTTACAACACGAAACACATGTGAAAACAACTATAATGAGACTAAGTCACAAAAGCAATACTCAACCCCATACACACACAAAAAAGAAGAGCATCATGATAATTACAAGAACATGATGCCATAACCCAATAAAATAATAGTCACAACACAAAGCAAATGTGAATACAACTAGAATAAGTACATGACTAAGTCAGTAAAAGCTACAATCCAACCTTTCACACACACCAAAAAAAAATTCCAAAGCAACATTGAAAGAAGCATTAGAGAGAATAACAAAAAAACACCCTAAAAAATAAATGATCAATAATTTTTTGGACAACAAAAAAATCATAATAATGCATATAATTTTTTCTTAAATCTTGATAATTAAATTTGGGGATAATAAATTGTATTTTAATTTTTATTGCAAAATAGTACTAACTTTTTAAATTATTTAAGTAAATTATCAAAATTTCTAAAAGAGATTATAATTTTAAATATCTCTAATCTAGAGAAATCCTTACATATTAGATGAATAAAGATCATTAAAAAAAAATATAAATTTAACTTTGAATATTATAAATGCTCATAAATCTACAAATCCTAAAAACAATATTTATTACATTTTCTTTATATTTATAAGTTCCTAAAAATAAAACCATAAACCTTAGAACATGTTCACTATGAACTTTAATCCAAATTTGAACCTCCTCATCCATAATATGAACCTTCCTATAGTGCTAGAGAGTCTTTTATCATATACTTGCTATATTGGTCGAAAGTATTCAATGGCCCCAAAAATATTCTAGGAGAAAATGAGAATTTGAAATAAAGTCAACTAGAAGGGTTTTTTAAAGAGTTAGATGAATATTATTTATTTATTATAATTTGATTGTTTATTTTAGTGTAGTCAATTTTATTCTATAAAAGAAAATGAATTCCAATTCTTATGATTTTAAGGTTAATTTAATTTCAAACAATTTTTAAACATTAACTTAAAATTAAATTATTAATAATAGAGAAAATAATATAAATTTCATTTTATATGTTTAAAGTGGTATATAATATAAGTGTTCTTTGTTTAAAAAATAATTATCTAAAAATAATAATTTTAAGAACAACTTACTAACAATAAGATCTAAATTATATTTAAGAATCATCATTTTTTTAAGATAGAAAATTAAATTTTTTTATATGCATATGTAAATGTGGTGAAACTAAGTTGTCGTAGATCAAACACCTTACATTTTATGTTTCCTATGAGAACAAGATTGAAATCCCTTGTTTGTAGCCTCACCAACTTTAGTCAATACATAAAATATCTTTTTCATATAAGATGACAAGTACCCAAAGAGTTCCATAGTTGCCTATCACTATGCGCGATTACATAGTCACAGATGAATTCTATGTGGTGGATTTAGGCAACACTCATTCTATACTTGGAGTCTAGTGGTCACACTCATTAGGGAAGTATACACAGAATTTTTAGACCATGGAACTCAAGTTCAGGACAACAAATGGACAACGAGTGGTGCTTAGAGGCATGTCGAAAGGAGCACCCAAGGTAGTATCTGCCAAGTGTATCGAGAGTATCTTTCAACATGATGACATAGCTTGGGAAACAAAGTGTTTGATCACCACTATGGAGTCTACAGATTTAGGGCAGCCATATCATGTTGACATTCAGGAGTTATTGGGTAAGCATGATAGGGTTTTTGGAGAAATACCTCCAGGGAGACCACCTGATTGTGGTTTTGAGCATACCATTGAGTTGGAGGAGGGGGGCAAGCTAGTGATCACTACCCCCTATCATCATCCTAAGAAATTTAAGGATGAGATCAAGAAAGCAATCAAAGAATTGCTTGAGATGGGACACATTAGACCCAACTCCAGTCCATTTGCTTCTTTTGTGGTATTGGTGAAGAAGAAGGATGGAACCATGCGGATTTGCATTGACTACCGAGCCCTTAATAATAAAACTATTAAGAATAGGTACCCCATGTACCCAGGATAGATGAGTTGTTGGATGAACTTCATGGGGCAGTATACTTTTCAAAGATTGATCTTTGTTTAGGGTACCATCATATCAGAGTCAGAAAGCAAGAAATACACAAAACAACATTTCGTTGTCACTATGGGCACTATGAGTTCCTAGTTATGCCATTTGGTTTGAAAAACACACCTACCACATTTTAGTCCTACAAGAATCATATATTCAATAAGCAATTGTGTAAATTCTTGTTGGTGTTCTTTGATGACTTTCTCATATATAGGAAGACGTGGGAGGATCATTTGAGACAACCTGATGAGATCTTGACTATCATGGGGGAGTAGTCACTCTACGCTAAGGCTTCAAAATGTGAGTTTGGCCTTAGAGAGATATTGTATTTGGGGCATGTGATCAATGCAGATGGGGTGCAGGTCCATCAGGAGAAGATATGAGTGATACTTGATTGGCCACCACC
>VDFB02184628.1:0-28304 GCA_007258455.2 Sequoia sempervirens | reverse complement strand
TGGCCAGAGGTCAATGTGACTTGAAGGCTTCGGTGTAATGTCTAGGCAAGAGCGATAGTCTTGCCGATTGATGAACTCTTCAGAATACCTTGTGATCTTCGGTGTGAGGTCTTGGCGACATGGCAAAGTCTTAGCAATAGCTCTCTGGACTCGATGTAACCTCTTGCCGATAAGTATGTCTCTTGGCGACAATGTGTAAATGGGTCTTGTGGCATTGGGGAGACACTTCTTGTGTCTTATTGACATGCGACACAAGATGATCGTTGTTGACCGAGTGAAGACTGTCTGACATGGTGTGATGTGGACCAATCCAAGAAAGTAGGATGTGAATCGTTTGCTGTGAAACCATTGTGACCGTTTCTGTGTGGAAAGGGAAAACTCTACATGAGTAAGTGGAAACATCTTTGTGAGGATGATGATGCTGAGCTAGATATTTCTTTCTGACTGTTGAGAATGAATGTATATATGTATGCATTGGACGTTCTAGAAGGTCGTGCTGATAAGCCAAGGAGCTGAAGAGCCGAGAGCCAGAGAGATAGCGATAGAGAGAGGATCGAGTGGCTAGCCGAAAGGCCGAGGCCATGAGGTCGAAGCAGAGGAAGAGATCAGGCAGTGTTATGCTGGAATCTCTTATGATCATGAATGCCATAGTTGATCTCTCAGGGAGAGTTTGCTACCAGATTGTATCCAGAATGAACAAGATGTAATCTCTGAAAAGGCTAAGAGCCTGAAACTGTATTGTAACTTTTTATTGCTGAATAATACAATGGCTCAAACTTTGGAGAGTGGGGTTTTTTACCCGAAAGGGTTTTCCCCACATAAAATCTTTGTGTTATGTTTTCTATAGTATCGTTCATCTATATTGTTACTTGTTGTTGAATTCACATGTGTTTTTCTCAGAAGGATTAATGTGGGAAATAAATTGTGTCTGTTTCTACTTTAGGACATAGTAGTACGTGTCTTTGAGGCAACCTAATCGAAATTAAAGTTACCGAAGGCACTACTATTTGGAGTTTTATAAGGTGCGCTCCATTGATTTCCTAACAACTTCTACTTTCTGACCTGTGGTGGCATCCTCAATTCTTGCTCATGTGCCTTACATGGGGAGTTTGATGGTGCTCGCATGGAAAAAGGTGAAGCACCAAGATTTTCAATTGCCTATTTTTCTAACAGTTCCTTGATTCACTATCTATGGCAAGGAGAGAAGCATTCTCGTGGGGTTGTTCTTGCATCTTGACCTCCATAGCCTTTGATTGTTCTTCCACCTATTCCTCAAGAAGTGAATAGGAAGAGGCTTGCCACCATGGATCTTATGTCTATTTATCCTTCTATTGTTGTTTCTACTTTTGTGCCTCCTCCTCTTGCTCCTACTCAAGAGACCACCCTTCCACAAAAAGAGGTTGTGAAGGATACTCTTGTATTTGAGCAGCAACCTTTGGCCTCTTCTCAAACCACATCCTCCAATGCTTGCAGCCAATAGAACTAGCTTGCACGTGAGAACAAGCGTAGGAAAAAGGCTCTAGCCACAGAGCATGTCACCTCATAGAAGATCAAGGGGGAACCATTTGAATCTATTTATGCATCTTATTATGTTGTTCCTGCTTTAGTTCCCATTGATTTTTCTTTGCTTCCAGCCCCTCTAGCAGGTCCTGATGATGATCACCCTAAAAGGGTGCAGGTCTTTATTGCTCCCTCTGTGGAGCCTCCTCTTTTGATGTTCCTCCCAGACATCCCTTCCTTTTCACAACCCATTGACATGCCTAATATAATGGCGGTGTTCTTTGCAACTCTATCTTCTTCTTCCTCTTCTTTCGCTTCTTTCATGGTAATTTTTACCCTCCATTGAAGTGTATGTTGGAGGATGACCTCACCATGTGTGATGGTCTTAAGGACTCCCCTTCTTTGGAAGCTAGTTCTATTTTGTCTTGCATCATCCTCATGATGGAGGCAGCCCCCACTTCCCCTGAGTTGGTACCACTCCTCTTCCTGAGGTTAGTAGTGACTGTCAGGTGTTTCATCCTTTCCCCATTAAGTTGAAACAAGGAACTCCTAAAAAGTGCATGTTCAACTTGGTGGATGATATCCCAGGTCTTTCCCCGATCTTTACAAGATCTATGAATTTTACTTCATAGTAACTCAGTGAAGAGGACCTTGAGGGGCATTCTTCCTTGGATCTTGTTGTAGGTGAGTTAGAGGGTACTACCCTTGCTATCCCACCCTTACAGGCTCATCCTCCCTCCCCTTATAATGATCTAGATTGGGAGCAGGATGACTTGCTAATCAATGAAGACTAGGGAAGTGCCTCTTCGACATCTGTAGATTAGATTTGTTTGTGTATTTTTTCCCCCATGCTTGTCTTTTTTATGTTTGTTATCCTACTTGGAGGACCCTTGCTACCATTTTAGGTATTTGGATATAGGCACAAAAATATATCATACATTTCTTCTATTTGTGTCATCATTCTTTTATGTTTCGTAATATTTCTTTTTGATATTAGGGATGATGAAAAGCATTGAGGGCATTTAGGCCATCTTCCATGTTGACCCAATTTTTATTTTTACTTTGTCTTCATGTGCTCTTCTTCATGTTTTGAGAAATTTGGGGATTGCTGACAATTTATATGTATACTATATTATATCTATGAATAATTCTAACCTTGAATTCTTAGATCTCGTTGTCTCTTGATTACTTCATCTCTATCTATCTGCTTCTTGATGTTGTGGTTTCAATGTGTTGTCTCTCAAGTGTGTGAGAACATACCACAGATAAATCCTATCATGTGTTGTGTGCCACAACATCTCTACCTCTCCTTTTTCTCCTTAGAATGGCATGTGCTCTCTGCACATCACACATCATCCTAGGGGGACTATTAGGCTTCTCCAATTTTCAACACGACGAATTCTTTCAAAAGGATTCCTTGGTGTTAATTTTATTTACAATGAATTCCTAGAAAAATAATCCCTTGTTGAAACCTCTCATTTTCCAAAAGGATATATTCTCTGAAAAAGGACTCCCTAATGAAATTTTCTTTCAAAAAGGATCTTGTAAGTAGAAGAGTCTAAAAATTTTTATTTGAAAAAGGAGCACTTTATCTAAAATGAAATAGTATAAAAACTTTTCTTTGAAAAAGGAGCATTCTTTCAAATGGATTCCTTGATGATAGAATCACTTGCAAAAAAATGTGTCTTTCAAATGGAGTGTTCCTTCGAAAGGTCCCCTTGGTGTCTTGATTTCTTGAAGGGCTCCCTACTAAAAGAACCCCTTTCTAAAAATTGATTTATAAAAAAGGATTCCTCGATGTCTTGATGTCTTGAGGAGGATTCCTTTGTGTCTTTTATCTGATATTTGATGTTGCATGTCTTGGTGTCATATATCTTATATCTTGGCCTCTAGATTGGGGGTAGCCTAACTAGACCCATTTTTTTTGTGACTATCCTCCAACACAATTTGCAATAGAATCGAGCTTATCTATCTGATAAGTGTGTGTCTTGTGTCTATTTGATTAGACTATGTCTTATTATGTCATATTGTGTCTTCTTATGTCTTATGAATTGTGCTTATTATGATTTTATTTTTTCCCTAACAAGTTTGTCTATAGCCTAACATGTTTGTGCTAAGATCGCAACTATCTTTGTAGGATCTAAGACTCATGTCAACTTTGCATCTTGGTGGAGGTCCCTCAAGTTCACATCAATGTACGGATCGAAGATCTACTTCCTTGAAAATTTTAGTATATTCTTTTCAACCTCTTTCTACTTTAGCTCTCATATGCATTGACCTATATGCTCGCTAAAGTGGGGGAAAAATTTAATGGTGTAAATTTGCACCCCATGTAATTTCCCATTAATTTACCTTCATTTTAGCCTACAAGTCTGATAATGAAAAATCCTGCCATTTTTGCTTCACTTTTTCCACGTGTTCCTGTTGTCTAGTGTCGATGAAGGGAAATTCTTGTCAAGGATACACATGCATCGCATGGATGTTTATGCGTCGTGCTAGCATCCTGACAAGATTCCTACTTCAATAAATGGTAAAGACATTATGATACTCTATCACCTAGAAATGTAACGTCCCTATTGAATGCTGACCATTTAGAATGACTATTTGCCTCTAAATTTTCCATTTGATCTCACTTCTATTAACTTCTTTCACTCTCAAGCTAATTCTTCATTCTAGTAACTCTCTTAATCATTCTAACACTTCATCTTGCTCTATTCTCACTCTCTTGTTGCTACCATCTCCATACTTGGTTTCTACAAACTCTGCTTTCTCTAACACCATTGTTATTGAAGGTTCACGAAGCTCTACCTCCTTGGCATGGTGCTATTATTCTTCTTCCTCTATCACTCTTGAGTGCTTGTAGAAGGGAAGGTGATATTGTGTCTATTTTATTATTTATATTGCTATTCTTGTAGAGTAGCATCCAAGTTGTCATTTCTCTTTACTATATTGTGTCTTTTCTATCTACTTCTTTATTGATTTTCTATAATCTTATTGTCTATTGGCTGTCCATGGAGATGGGAACACCAAAATGGGGACTTTACTGAGGCAAGTTTTGAAACACAACCCAAAAAAATTTCTTGTTACTGTGTGTAGGTGATGTTCAATCACTTGGAGCAAGCTGGAGAACTAGAACTTTAGTAAGTTGGTAGTCTTCTTCTTTCTTTGTCATTTCTCTATTAGAGAAGCTTTCATAGTATTCTTCTTGTTGTACTTTGTATTTTTGTAGATTTTTGTCAACTATAAAACCAAAACATTTAGGTTGTTAGTAGACCTTGTGTGTTTATGGCTGCTACTTGATCCTCTATCTACATAAGATGTTAGTGCATATTTGATACTTCACCATGACACGCTGAAGTCCAATCCTCATGCTGCCATCCTCTAGAAAAGATTCATCTGGTTTTTCTTCTAAGACCTCTATGGTTAGCTCAGCCAATTCCAAAAAAAAATTGTTCTAAGAAGGGAAACAAATCCTTGTTTTCCCTTCCTTTCTAGCTTGTCCCTTCCTTTCCAATTTATTATGTATTCTGAGGTAGTTTAGGGTAGTTCATTCCCTCAGGGTCTTTTGTAACCTGAGATTCTCAGGGATAGTGAATCCCCCTTCTCTATATTTATAACATGAATGTTAAACAAATTTAACCTTACCTTATTTCAAGAATTCATAATTCACCCCTTGGTTCAATTCATCTTTTAGTTTCTCTTAGGTTTTCATGTGTGATGTTATTTGTGTGTGAGTTATCTTCTCAAATATTATATCATAATGATAAGTTTAAGTGCATATTATAGAATAATATAAAAATATAGTTGAGTCATTAATGACATCAACACTAGACAAAAGAGTTGGAGTCCATGTGTCATGCAAAGGTTAAAACATAATTATTAAATGATGCACATTGTTTTATGTGTTTAAGCATAAGACATTCAATTTAAAAATATTTTACCAATCCATAGATTTATGATATAAATTACCTTACTTTGAATTTCACACTTATATACTTTTCAAGGGTTTCTCTAAGCTTCTCTCACTTCCTCTTTTGGTCCTAACTCAATTTATGGTGTGTTTATTTTATTGGAAAAATTGGTTAAGGAAAGATAAATTTTATCAAGTTTAAAAGTTCTCAAACTTACTAAAACTCTAACATAGTGAAAGGTAGAAAATTTTAGGTCTTATATGGGAGATAGAATAACAATCTTCTACACTCTCACTCAAGGAAAAACATAGAGATCTCAATGAAAAGGAGAAATAGATCTTGCAATAGGGCTATCCTAGGGTGTAATTATAAACAATAGAAGGGTTCACCACCAAGATAGGGCTTAGAAAGACTAATGAAATGCACAACCTAATGCTAAAACCTAATGCAATGCAATACTTCACTAAATGACCTAAAAATGCATGTTAAACATAATAGAAAGCTAAGAGATGAAAGGTATGTACTTGGAAACTTGAAGAGGACCAGATGAAGCTCTGAAATATTGAAAATACTAAATTTAATGTTGATTGGGACTCATACGCCAGACTAGGTGATTTAGTCATAGGTTAGGGTTTCTAGGCAAAAATTGGAATCTAGCAGAGATATGTCTTAAACTCCTAAAATCTACAAATTTGACTATAATCAGACTCATACGCTAGAAGTGGTGTATCAGTCCAGTTAGGGTTTTCTAGAAATTCAAAGTTTGATTCTTCTCTTTAATGTCTGCTCTATCCTTTCCACTTGATTTCCAGATCTGAAACTCTGATTTGCAACCTATAGAAGTCTTCCAATGATCTCCAATGCAAGGTGACAACTTTGAAAACTTTGAAAACCTTCTCCAAACTTTCTCTTCAATGTGTCTTCAACCTAGATCTGCAAATTAGACACTAAAGAGAGGGAAAAATGTTTTTTTTAGTGAATAGGGGTTTTCCTTGGTCAAACTCCATTTTGGTATTCAAACCTTGAAATGTTAAAAATTAAATAAGATGAAGGAATGATGAATGAACAAAATGAAATGTTGTAACTCACCAAACCCTAGAAATAAAGTGTTGCAAACATGAAAGAAGTGGATCCAATGGATGTATATCTTGACTTGAATGCTAGCTTGAATCATGAAACCCTACATCATAATTGTTAGCTCAAAAAAAAATATGATGCATGATGACTTTGACATGATGCTTGATACTTGAATTATGCTTCAAAACACTTGGTAATCACCTTTGAATACTCTTTGAATTCTAAACACTTGAATGCCTCTTGTGAACTCAAATTTTCTAAGGATCTAGCTTCTGATTGCTTGCTAGATGAAAATGAGGAAATAACCTTGGGATTAGAGATCATTGTTTATACCCACTTCCCAAATTACAAATAACATCACTACGTTTACATCGATTGAGGAGGATAATTCTGCCAAGAATTTGAATTAAATTTGATTTTAGGCAACATGAGACTCATACGCCAGATGCCAAAAGCATGGCGTATGAGTCCCATTAGGCTTAACTATGGGACACCTTTTAAAAAAATGCTTAGAATGTAAAATCCAAATCATGGCCCTAAAACCTAGGTGGGACTCATACGCCCTAGGTGGCATATGAGTCCCATATCACAGTCATAGACAAACAACTCAAAAACACCATCATGATTGGATATTGGTTTATGTCGGGATTATCCTCAGAAAGATGCATGAAACGGGGCTTGTGGATGTAAAATAAGGCTAATTAATGCATAAGGAAGCCCACTTAATAATGACAACCCTAGAAAATTTTGAAAGTGTGGAACAATACTTTACAATAGCTTAAATAAGGTACAATTAGGTTCATTTAGTTCACAAGGGCCCAAGTCCTAATTTGTGTGTGTTAAACACATTACAACACGAAGTCAAGGCATTGTTAAGCTCAAATTAACAAGGAGGACCCAAACAAGTGTGAAAATGTCGCAGATAACATTTTTCAACACTACATTTAGCCCCCACTTTAGTGAGAGGATGAACTTGCTTCAAACTCACACTAAAGTAGACAAACTCGCATCAAGAATGGTTTAGTCATATCGATGCTATTAGGATAGGACAACACCAACCAAGAGGGTTGCGTAAGCCCCCGGGATCGAGATCCTATGACAAAATAACATAGGCACAAGAGAACACACATGAAAAATGACATAAGGAGTAACAACAAGGCACAATCATACACTGCCAAAGACAAGGAGAGAAGAAAAAGTAAAGAAGGGGTGGATCAAGCTTTGATTGTTTGTCCATCGTGATGTGGATCAGATCTAGGTAGTTTGTCCAAAAATGCATGCTCACTCTAAGGCAATGAAACTTCAAAATGTCTATTGGGTGAGTATCCAAAGAGGTGAGACACATACACACATGGCCAGTATGCGCTCACACACACATGTGAGTGGCTAGGGTAAAGTCATGACTTAGTTTGGCTTCCTATCCAACCATACCAAATTTATACCTCTTGATAAATTTGATAAGGCGCCACACAACAATGAACTTTGAGCTTTATGAGGCAAGAAAATCTCTGTATGCTTGAAACTCATGAACAAACAAGATGGCTCCACAGGAATGTCAAGTGTGTTATGCAAGGTGGCCATATAACTAAAATTTTGTAAATGCAAAATGTAAAGAACATTCAAAGGAGTCTTGCTTAGTTCATGTGAGGTCTTTTACTTAGGGAACATTGTGCCTAATGTCTACAAGAGAGGACCAATCAAAGAATAAAATATTCGGAACTTAGGGGATGTCATGTGTCGCATCCAACCACTAAGAGGAATGTAATATTTTAAGAGAGATCATGCTCTTGAAGGACATCACACATGATGTCACCACAAAGCGAAAGACACATAGCATGAAGAAAGAAGCTACACCATGAAACATGAAATGCAAAAGAATAATGCCAATGTATGTCCCACTTTAAAGAAATTGCTAAACACTACGTTGTGAGAAATTGTTTTAAAGTAGCAAATGATAAATGCTAACAATAAAGAGGACATGAGAGCTAACTTGGCAAGCCCTATGCCAAGTCATATGTTTCCAAATAAATTTGTGTCATAAAAAGGAAAAGAAGGGTTTCCCCCAAAATACATAAGGGATCTATAGATTTGGGGTTATTATGTTCTTGCTACAATATTTTTAGAGAGCTTAGAACTGTCATCATTCCCTCAAATACTCATAGAAACTATTGTAGAAGAATGACACAAAGAGAGCTTAAAACAAAGAAAATCCTTTGGTCAATATGGAAGAAAACCAGGAGGTCTCAATGCCTTGCATCATCCTTCTAAAAATAAAAACAAAAGAAACAAAGATAAAGGAAAGGAATGGTCAACATGGAAGTGACATGAACCGACACCTTGCTATACCCAAAAGGAAAACACAAGACAAAGAAAAGATAAAATATTTATGACAGAGAGAAGAATGAAGGTACAAATAGAGGAATACCACAAACTTACCAAAACTTATAATGAATGGAATGCTTATAGGTGGTAGAGTGGTAGGAGATATGACGTGCGATGCCACAAAGGTAATAGGGATGCTAGCGAAAATACCCAAGGAAGGAATCACATTACTATTAGGTTACATTGTTGTTGTAACTTGAGGGTTGGTATAGGTAGGAATAGAGGCAATTGTTGTGGGAGGAGGAATTTGAATTCCTCCTTGGCTTATGACATTGTTCAAGGGTAAAGGACAACTAGTGGTTGAGGTAAGATGTTTTCCAAAGATTTGAACTATGTTACGCACAAGGTCAACTTCGTATTCACTTTCAAACATGTGATGAATGTTATCTATAGTAGGGATGGCAATAGTTGAAATTTTTTATGTACTTATTTGATTTAACATGTTTGCTAAGTCTTCATGAATGTGGATTATGTTTTCTTGCAGAATACTAGCAACCATTTTTTCAACATGTGTCACACTACTTGAAGGCAAGGAGTTGTTAAGGGTATGGTCCATACCTAGTGAACCAGTTGTTGGAAGAATGAAGAAGAACATCTCATTATACAACTTGTGTGTTGTCATTGATGTCACCATGTTATATGAGTTGCAACTACAAGTTTAAGTTCTAGCTTGATTTGGTATTCTGAACTAGTATGCAGTTACTATCCTCTGGTATTTTGGTCCACAATCATCAACTAATGAATATATTTGCTTGTGGTTTTGGGAAATGGATTATGGATGCTAAAAGGTTGTATGTTCAAAATCTCATGTACACAGGTGTTCATATGAAGAGTTGGCATTACTCTATTGTTTCTTTTTGTTATTAGGTCTATCTTTGGACGACCTAATGTATTGCTAATGTTTTAATGGATTAATTTTGTGTTGCGGATGTATGTGTGACCTATCTTAGGCCTATGCCGATGTGTTGTAACATGCTACACACTTGGAATGTTTTTGGAAAGTTTTTATACAAGCTTGAAGCTGACAGTCAATGTTTTTGGTGAATAAGGGTTGCATCTAACTAGGCTGACCAAATTGATGCTTGCAGATGAATCAACTATATATATTGATTTTTTTGAGATTGTAGCAGTTGTGAAGAAGTGCGAAGTGTGTGAAGAAGAAAAGTATGAGAAGATGATGAAGTGTGTTAAATCAGTTTACTGAGCATCAAAGAAACTAAATCAACACTTGTTAGGTGTAACTTTATCAATTCATTTTCTAGTTGTAAGCCACTTTGTTATTGTATCTTTTGTAGGCTGTGAGCCTCCCATTTTGGATAGTGAGTCCTGGTAGTGAGCCACCCTTTTGTAATATCTTATAACTAGTTATACTATATTGTGAGCTAATCCTCATTGTGGTTTTTCCCATTTTGGGTTTTCCATGTAAAAATCTTGGTGTTCATGTGTTGTGTGCTTTCATGTTTTGTTAATGCTCTTGCTTATCTTTACTGTTATATGCATTGGAGTAATTGGATGGTGTTTGTTCAATAAGTTTAAGAAGATACTGATTCACCCCCTTCTCAATTTCTTGGGTATTCAACAATTGGTATCAGAGCCTGGTTCCTCTGAATAATCCTAATAGCTTGAGGAAGATCCTGAAGATTGAAAAAATGGATGATAAAGAACTTCAGGCTGCTCTTGAAGATATTGATAAGACTAAAAATGAAAACAAATATTTGAAAGAAAATCTTGATGAGGCAAATGAATGCATCCAAAAATTGAAAGAGCAATTGATGAAATTCAAAGAAAGACATAGAGAAGTGAGTGAGCAATTGCAACAAGCTAATGAAGAGGTTATCGAATTGAAGGTGCAAGTGGAGGAAAATAAGAGAATTGAAGATTGACTGAATATAGTGTAGCAAAGAAAGAATGATGAATGCACAAGACTTGAACAAGAAGTGGTGAACGTGAAAGAAGATTTGGAGAAAGCAAAACTCTGTGAAGATAAGTTCAAGACAAGCTCCACCCAACTTGATGAATTGATTGCAAGGTAGAAACCTTCTAAAGAAAAAGGTGGTTTGGGAATAGAATCCGGTGAAAGCTCTAAGGCTATGCAGACCTAAAACATAGTGGACAATCAGAAGACTCAAAACAAAGGAAAACAAACAAGAAATCCAAGAAACTTTGCTAGAAGATCGCCTATCAGACATCCAAATTCTCAAAGGTACACATGTTTCAATGGTGTTTTCTTTTCATTTAATAAATTTGGTCACAAGGAAACAAAGTGTAGAAGTAGAATGAATAATTTTTCTAGTTCCTTCTCTAGAAAATGTTTTGCATGCAAGAAAGTTGGACATAGATCTAGTGAATGCAAAACTCAAATGATGAATTGGTTTAATGGAGGAAGAATGAATCAATATTTTGCTAGCTAGTATTATACATGTAATAAATTTGAACACAAAGCTAATTAGTACAGATCAAGGGTTAATGGAGGTCAAACAAATCAGAAAAATGTTGTTTGCTACAACTGCAACAAACCTAGACACATTTCAAAAGTAAAAAGGGAAAGCAATTTGATCCAGTAAAGAAGAATGAACCAGTGAAGACAATTGACAAGAATGAAGTTAAGCAAGAAATTAACAAGATATGGAAGAAGAAAGAAGAGCCAAAAACATCAAATGAGTCTGTGCCCTCATCTGGTGTAGATAATTCCTCTAGAAATTAGACACAACATGGTCTTAGGGGGAGATTTAATAGAAAATTGTTCGAACCCCCTAGATATTTGGTGTGTCAATCTTTGGCATGAAGATAAGTTGTTAGGAATGGATAAAAAAAGGTTATGCACAAGGATACAAAAGAAAAGTTGCAAGAATGATCATTTTTGGAGAAAATTAGGGTTTTTCTATGCAGTAAAGAAGGTTTTTATTAGCTTTTTGAAATCTGTCGCATTTAATGCGAATTAAGGCAGATGGGTATGTGTAGGATCATGATGGGCCAAAAAGTAGCAATATGATGGGTATGTGGCTGATGACTTTTTTTTTACCCAAAATTGATGAAATGAAAAGGGTTTTTAAAGGAGATTCTAGCTTTCCAGCAATATAAATTATGCTTTACTTTGAATTTAATAAATAAAGAATTACAACTAAAGTTTGATTGAGAGGTTGATTGAAAAACATCTATAGATTTCAAAT
This sequence comes from Sequoia sempervirens, assembly GCA_007258455.2. NCBI lineage: Eukaryota > Viridiplantae > Streptophyta > Pinopsida > Cupressales > Cupressaceae > Sequoia > Sequoia sempervirens. Next base: position 16,264 of record VDFB02184628.1, on the reverse strand, counting down.
GGTATCACATTTTTTGAATTGAAACATGTGTCACATTCTATGCTTTGCATAATATAGGATTAAAATAATAATTGAATTTCATGAATTTTTACTAAGTTAATGTCAGACATATGAGTTTTTATATTTTAAAAGTTGTAAAAAGAAATTCATAATTAATTATTTACTTGGAAAAATATTACAAAAAAATATGCATCACATTTGACATGAGTCCTCTACTTATATCTAAAATATTATAAAAATATTATCATTTATTGTGGTTAGGATGGTCGAAAGACACCTACTTATTTTTCCAAATTTAAGTACTTCCATTGAAATTTCAAATTGTCACCAAGATTTTTAAACAAACCTAGTAGTTTAGAAACTACATTCAATTTCCTACAGATTCTATTATTACATATTCTTGAAATAATATAGATAACTTATTCAAATTTTTACATCAAGTTGCCTAACTCTAATTTTTCTAAATTTTTTGCCACTTAAGGGCCTGTTTTTTCCATGATGATCCTACACATACCTAGATCGTTGGTTTATAAAGGGAATTTTTAAGTAATTTTGATCATTTGTGCATTTTAAGAAAGTGGAGAGTGATTTGGAGCATTCTTGAGGCAATTTGGAGTGTGAGTTGTGTAAACCCTAGTTCTGGTTTTCAGGAAGGAAAAAGGTATTTCACTCTTCTGTGTTGTTGTGAGTTTGTGTGATTCTACTTTTTGAAATAATTTGAGCTCAATTTGTGGAGAAATAGAAAATCTTGTAGTCGTTAGTTTGTTGGAAAGACCTAGACCATCCTATAAGAAGTATTCTATGAAGGTTTTCGAAAATGACCCTTTGGGTGACTTCTCATTGATTCCTCATGGTGTCATGCGACTAGAGACACTAGAATGTATATATGAGTTAAGAATGATGAATAGAATCACAACAAGTTGATAGATATTTGGCAGAATGAGCTCACCAGGGATGACTTCTTGATAAAACCTGAATATTCAAATATTGTTGTGAAGAAGGTGGACCGATGGAATTACTTTCCTAACTTTAGCTCCATTGTTGATGAAAAGTATGTAAAACCAACTCTTAGCAAAATGAATGATAAGTTTGTGTGGACTGACAAACCTCACCTTATAACCAAGGAAGCAATTATGACAGTTACTAGACTCTGTGATACTAGACCAGTACCAGTGTTGAAGTCTGTGAAGAATGAAGTAGTGATGGAACTCATCAGAGCTACATATGACAGGAGGGCTCTTGCTACAAAGACTATTACCAATCTTGTTGTGAAGTATGTTGCAATAATGATCGGTCACAAGATCTACTTCACTAACAGGGAGAACTCTATATCTGCTACAACAATTTACGTTGGATATGACATGGTAGCTAATGGTGCAGATTATGATTTGCGTGAACTTCTCCAACAATAGTTGTTTGAGAATCTGAAGATGATAAGGGAGAAGAAATATGCAATAAAATTTGGCTCCTTGATTCTGTGTTTGTTGTTCTACTTTCTTAGAATACTTCCTAGAAGAGATGATGTAATTTGGGACACATCTAGACCAGTTGCACATCAAATATTTGACTATATGCACAATTTGGGTGACTTGAAGAGTTGAGATAATGCTTTGACAACATTCTTTGTTGTATTCAAGAGCATCATGAATGAAAGAGAAAGAATTCCAAAGAAAGTTGTTGAAAAATACAAGAATGATATCATATTTCATGTCTCCTTCGATGAGTGCATGATTGAAGTTGTTGAACCTTAAATCGTATGGATTCAACCATTGGGATATGAGATTACAGAGGATGAAGCCAAAGGCTATGTAGAAGTTTTGTTGAAAAGTCCTAAAGATGCCAATGAACCTAGAGTTGGTACTTATGTAGAAAAATATTTGGAAGTTAGTTGGGATTATGTCAAGAACATTGTTCCTGAGAAATTGTGGGAAGCCCTGATGAAAAGGAGATCATAGGCTATTGAATTAGAAGAAAAGATCATAAAAAATGCATTTGAGAAAATTGGGTCCTCTTTGACCCCAAATGATTTGGAAACCTTGAAGAAGGTTTGTTCAAAGATGTTCCAGATGAAGAAAAGAGTAAACACTTTGATGACATAGGATGATAAGTAGATAAAGAAAATAAGGAAAGAGACTGCAAAAGCCATCAGGGGTATGGATAAGAAATATGGCATGTTTGGTACACTCCCGGTTTTGCAACTAAATCAAGAGAATAATTTTTTGCATAGGTTAAGGAAGACATTCCTTTAGGTACAAGTGATACAGACATTCCTCCAGAAACAAATGATACAAATATCCCTCTAGATATAGGTGTTGCAAATGACCCTCCGTAGATGGAGAAACATAAAGAGGAAGAAGCCGAACCAGAGAAGCATGATGTTGTCCCTTTGGAGCATGTTTAAGAAGAAAAGGATAAATATGAAGGTGAAAAGGATAAAGCTAAAGGAGAAAAAGATAAAGATGAAGGTGAAGGGGATGATGAAGAAGGAAAAAAATACAAAGTTGAAGAAGAAGAAGAAGAAGAGAGGTAGAGGAAAAAGAAAGACTAGAGGAAGAAGAGAGAAATGGGGAATCTTCCCAGAAGAATGAAGAAGATCAAAGGAAGGTTGTAGAATCTCAAAGGCCCTCCAGAGAATCTTCCTTCGATGATGATGTTTTGAAAGAACTTCTATCCAAGAAAATTAGGTTCCATCTAGTGATTTCTCTAGAACTTCTACAACTCCCCATGATTCAAGGTAGTGTGGACTTGGATAATATTTCTCTTGTTCATAATTTGGTGTTAGGGGATGCATTGCATGCATCCGGAAGAAGAGAATTTTTGGAAACACACTAGAAGGGGTCAAAGCTTATTGATGATTATCTCAAAGATTTGCAGGAGGCCACACCTGGTACATCAATAGATACATCTCTCACTCTAGTAGAGAATCTAAAACTTCTATTGGACTCCTTTAAGAAGTATGCTAGTAGACTAAGTGATAAGACAAGGAAAGAGGTTGAGGAGAAATTTCCAAAGAAAAGACTTTTGGAACTTCATGATAAGTGTGCTTTGGCACACACCAATGTTGAAAAGAATCTGGAAGTTGTGCAAGCTTTTAAATCTAAAGAAAATGTTGAATTTGCTTACTACATAAAGTGGCCAGAGGCCACAAAGAATATTAAAGATCTCATGGACTCCATTGAGTGCCAATTGACTGTTGTCTCCAGTACCTATAGTGCATCCAAAGATAGAGACAGGACAACCTGGAATGTTATCTCTGCTCACAAAGACAAATCCTTTATTCTACAAAAGTAGAAGGAAGATATCATCAGAAGATTCAGTCAGTTAGGTGACCTTGTGAGAATGGAGTACACTCTGGTAGCCAATGCTTTGGAAAATGAAAATAAATTAGAGAAGATCAATCTGACTCTTGGTACTCCGGATGATGCAAAAGAAAGTTTGGTGGAATTGAAATCTCTAAACAGAATGTTGATAGCTGCTAAGAAGAGTTGGGAGAATGGTAAGATGGCTTGGCAAGGTATTCTTAAGGAGCTTCAAGGCTCACTATCCTTCGAGTAATGCTTTTTCAGTTTTCATATTTTTGGAAATCCCTTTGTCCTTGATGTCAAAGGGGGAGAGAAAAGGGAGAGAATGCTATGGAGTGAAGGCCATGAAGAGAAAAGGGGTGAGTGTGTTTTACATAGAAGGTTTTTGTAAATTTTGGCACATGTTGCCATCAATGATAAAGGGGGAGATTATTGGAAGAATGAAGAAGAACATCTCATTATACAACTTTTGTGTTGTCATTGATGTCACCATGTTATATGAGTTGCAACTACAATTTTAAGTTCTAGCTTGATCTGGTATTCTCAACCTGTATTTGAACCAATATGCAATTACTATCCTTCGCTATTTTGGTCCACAATCCTTGGCTAATGAATATATTTGATTTTGGTTTTGGGAAATGGCTTATGGATGCTAAAATCTCGTATGTTCATAATCTCGTGTGCGCAGGTGTTAGTATGGAGAGTTCGCATTACTCTGTTGATGATTTTTTCTATTAGGTCTATCTTTGGCCAACCTAATGTATTGTTGATGTTGTAATGGGTTACTTTTGTGTTGCGGATGTATGTGTGACCTATATTAGGTCCATGTCGACATGTTGTAGCCTGATACATGCTTGGAATGTTTTTGGAAAGTTTTTGTACAAGCTTGAAGGTGACATTCAATCTTTTTGGTGAATAAGGGTTGCATCTAATTAGGCTGACCTAATTGATGCTTGTGGATGAATTGGCTATATATATTGGATTGTTTTGAGATTGTAGCAATTGTGAAGAAGTGTGAAGTGTACGAAGAAGACAAGTATACAAAGATGATGAAGTGTGTTAAGTTAGTTTACTGATCATCAAAGAAAATGAATTAACACTTGTTAGGTATAACTTTATCAGTTCATTTTCTGGTTGTAAGCCACTTTGTTATTGTATCTTTTATAGGCAATGAACCTCCCATTTTGGACAGTGAGTCTTGGAAATGAGCCACCCTTTTGTAATACCTTATAACCAATTATACTATATTGTGAGCTAATCCTCACTATGGTTTTTCCCATTTTGGGTTTTCCACATAAAAATCCTAGTGTTCATGTGTTGTGTGCTTTCATTTTCTGTTAATTCTCTTGCTTATCTTTATTGTTATATGCATTGGATTAATTGGATGGTGTTTGTTCAATAAGTTTAAGAACATACTGATTCAACCCCCTCTCAGTATCTTGGGTATTCAACACTAGTGTCAATACTAGCAGTGAAAGAGCTAGACAACCCAAGATCCACAATGATTGTGCTATCGCAGGATGAAATGAGTCTCGAACTTTGTCTCACTATAGTATTAGCAATAGGACACTAAGTAGAAAAGCTCAGGAAAGGGATATTAAATGCAAGATAGATGCAAATGCAATTTAAGCTAAATGTAATAAAATGAATATAACAAAAACTCTGTAAAGTGAAACAAAAAGTTATCAATAGCAAAAAGAAGCTCAAGAATAGAGTTTTGAATTCTAGAAAATGCAGTTTAAAATCTGCATTGAAACTAAATCACCCAGAGGGGCATATGAGTCCTAGTGAGGGTTTTTTCACAATTTTTAGAAAATTTTAAGTGATTTTTATGCTTTTTGGTTTGTATGATTTGTAGACTAAATGAAGATGTAGATTTTAAAATATTTTGAATGATGCAAGATGCAAAAATGCAAACTATATGCACTTTCACTAATGCAAGGTTTAGAAACCCTAGAATGCCAACTAACTAATGAAAACTGTAATACAATGTTAATGCAAGCAAGATCTAGGATGGTGATGCACTCCAAATTAGAATTAAGATGTTCTAAACGTGGGTTCACCAAAGTGAAAGGAAGAAAATTGTAGGTCTTCTATGCTTAGGAGATAGAATAACAATCTTCTACACTCTCACTCAAGGAAAACCCTAGAGATCTCAATGCAAATGAGAAAGAGATCTTGTAATAGGGATGTCCTAGGGTCTAATTATAAACTAAAGAGGGGTTCGCCACCAAGCTAGGGATTGGAAAGACTAATGAAATGAAAAACCTAATGCAATGTAATACCTCACTAAATGACCTAAAAATGCATGTAAAATAGAATAGAAAGCTAAGTGATGAAAGGTGTGCATCTGGAAACCTAAAGAGGATTGGATGAAGCTTTGAAATGCTAAAAATAATGAATGTAATGTTGAATAGGACTCATACACTAGACTAGACAATTTAGTCCTAGGTTAGGGTTTTTGGGAAGAAACCAGAATTTGGGAAAGATATGTCTAAAACTCTTGAAATCTACAAATTTTCCTATATTGGGACTCATATGCCAGAAGTGGCATATCAGTTCAATTAGGGTTTTCTAGAAATTTAAAGTCTAATTTTTCTCTTCAATGTTTGCTCTATCCTTTCCACTTGATTTTTGAATCCAAAACTCTTATTTGTAACCTATATAAGTCTTCTAATGATCTCCAATGCAAGGTGACAACTTTAACAACTTTGAACACTAAAGAGAGGGAAAAAAAATTTAGTTAGTGAATACGGGTTTTCCTTGGTCAAACCCCATTTTGGTATTCAAACCTTGAAATGAAATGAAATAAGATGAAGGAATGATGAATGAACAAAATGCAATGTTGCAACTCACCAAATTCTAGAAATAAAGTGTTGCAAACATGAATGAAGTGGATCCAATGGATGTAGATCTTGACTCTTGCTTGAATGTCAAAGATCTTGACTTGAATGCTAGCTTGAATCATGAAACCCTACATCACAAAAAAAACATGATGCATGATGACTTTGGCATGATGCTTGGTACTTGAATTAGGCTCCAACACACTTGATAATCAGCCCTTGAATGCTCTTGAATACTCTTGTGAACTCAAATTTTCTATAAGGATCACTTGATTGCTTGCTAGGATGAAAATGAGTGAAATAACCTTGGATTTGTACTTGTTTATGCCCAATTTCCCAAAATTACAACACTACAAGCTCACATCAGATCGAGGAGGATACAATCTTGCCAAGAATTTGAATTAAATTTAATTTTGGGCCACATAGGACTCTTATGCCAGAAGTGGCATATGAGTCCCATTAGGCATTAATTATAGGACACATTTTCAAAAATGCTTAGAATGATCTGAAATCGAGATCAAGGCCCTAAAACCTAGGTGGGACTCATACACCCAAGGTGGAGTATGAGTCCCATATCACCAAATTTGGACAACACAACCTAAAAACACCTAAATTATGATTGAATGTTGGTTTATTTTGGGATTATCCTTGGAAAGATGCATTAAACGGGGCTTGTGGATGCAAAATAAGGCCAATTAAAGCATAAAGAAGCCCAATTAATAATGACAACCCTAGAAAAGTGTGAAAGTGTGGAAAAACACTTTACAACATCTTAAATAAGGTACAATTAGGTTCATTTAGTTCACAAGGGCCCAAGACCTAATGTAAGTGTGTTAAACACATTACAACACTAATTCAAGGCATTTTTAAGCTCAAATTAGCAAGGAAGACCAAAAAGTGGGAAAATGTTATGGACGACATTTTTCAACACTACACATAGTTCAAAATATGATAAATCCTCCAACAAAGGAAAAAAGTATTCATGTTCTTAGCAATTTCATAAGTTCTGAAAATCACCAAAATGCTAACAAGAGAGATGAATTTCATAATGTTAGTGAGTTCAAAGGTTCTTGAACTCATTGGAGGGCCAAAGTGAGAAATAAAAATCTAAGGAATAATAAGATGTTGGTGAATTTCAAAGTTCCTCAACTCATTTAAAGGATGACATGGTTCAAGAAAAGACAAAAATATTGATAAGAAAAGAATATAGGATGTTGAGGGGTTCAAACATTCTTAAAATTTCTAAATATTTATCATAGTTCAAGAGGGTTCCAAACCTCTAACATATAGCTAGATCCTAGGGTTCTTGGTATATCTAGAACCCTAACTCCCACCCTTCTCCATTTTATTCCTCCATTCCTCTCTAGGTCTAGACCTCTAAGTGAAACAAGACCTTGGAACCTAGTTCCAAGAAGTATGTTCCCCTTAATTACCCAGTCTTAACAATTCCTATTTACTAGATCCTTGCATCACTTTTATCCTTGTTACCTCTCTCATCTTAGCTCTACATCCCAATTTCCTTACCTTTTCTCTAAGGTTCATACACTCATTTAACCTTTTCACTTGAAAACTTATTTCCTTGTTCCTTAATCTACCCAACCTTTTGACCCCCACACCTTTCAACCTCTCATCCTCTTTTATTCATTTGTGGATCTCTTGTCCAATTTGGGACCACATCCATAAGTCTCTCCTAGGCCTAAAATCTAGTAAATCCTACCTTGGCATACTATTTAACCTACTCACCCACACTCCAAGATAATTGAAAACTAAAAAATAATGGCACATTTACTACAATAGTTTCTCCTATATATTTCATGTATTTATTTCATGCCACAACATGTCAAAAAATGATTCACCATTATTGTAATAAGAATTCATAGATCATAAAGAATTCCTTTATACTTTTCAAGTATGGATAGACCTATTGGGCCATGATTTTATGTACAATTCATGAAGAAAAAATATCTAATATCTATGGGAATCCTCAGCTACATGCCAGTTCAGGTTTTCTCATGCCCATCTCCACAATTGCAAGTTTTTTGAGGTTTCCTATAGATTGGAAACACTTGACCCTAGGTAACTTTACATTAATCATAACATTTGTAGATGTTATAATTTCTTGAACTAGTTTGTCATAGTGTTATAGTTTTTTTGTCCTTTAGGGCTCTTATGAGATTACACTAAAATAACATAGCCTGCAAGGATTAAGAGACCTAGAGAATTAAGGGACACCTTTGGTAGAATTCACCAACCCACCTCAATTTTTTGGCTCATTTATTTTAGCCCCATAGTGATAGAAACACAAAATATGCCTATTTCCATGGTTTCACTACTCTCAAATGACACTTTTTTATAAGAATGCATTCATTGTTGGAATGGTCAAATGGCATCAAGTGGAAAAATATTGAGGTAGGTATTCTAGAGGGACCCCATATCCACCTGAAGAACTATAAAAAACATTCATATATGCCACAAGCTTTGAGAACTACTCCATAATAGTTTGGTGTTTTTTTTCTCTTAGGGATCTTAAGAGACTACGTCGAAATAGTGTAGCTTGTAAGGATTGGGTGACTTGGGGAATGCTATTCTTACCTAATATTACTCACCCACCCACTTAGACATGTTAGCACAATCTTTTTCCACACAACACAAGGAACACAAGATATGCGTGTTTCCATGTTTACACTACTCTTAACTGACACTTCCAAGAATGTATTCACTATTGGTATAGTCAAATGGTGTGGATTAGAAAAAAATTGAGAGGATAATTTGGAGAGACCTTGTATCCACATTTAGTTCTAGAAGAAAAATTCTTAGGTACCATGAGCTACAAGAACTACTTTTTCATAGTTTAGATTTTTTTCTCTTAGGGCTCTTAAGAGGTGTGCCAAAATACTATAGCCTAGAAGGATTGGGTGACCTAGGGAACTAAAAGAGGCATCCTATAGCATTCAATTCCCACCTAGATATGTTGGTACAATAATTTTGTCTCCGCAATACATGTAAATGAAGAATTTGGTGCTTCTTATTATTTTATTTCAAGTCTAGGAGGTTGGAAAATTGATAAAGCATAATGGAAACAAAATATTATATGTAAGTGAAGATCAAGTACATGATCTTTATCCTCTCCCATGTGATCATTATCCCAACCACCTAGAATTTTATTTTTATTTCTACTCTTATGTATTATAACCTCACTTTTCTCTAATTTTCCTTATTTTTCATGTGTTGAGTATCATTTTGACATGAAATCTTTCTCCATTTGTCTAAGGCGTTACTTATCCTTTTTCACTAAAAAATGGTGGATTCAAGGCATTAAATTACACTATAAATAACCTTGTTTGAATGCTAAAATTTACCAAAATTTTGCTAAATGACCATTAATTACTCCTATTATGTTTCTTGTGTCATTTTCCCCAAAAAGTTGTTAAAAACCTAGAAATATACCTTCTTTATCCTTGTTTCATCATCCAAATTTTTTATTCCTTTCAGGATATTAATCTTACATCTCTTCTTATTAGGATCTTGGAGCTACTGGAGCCACTAAAAATCTTCTAAGCTTGGATAATTAGTTTGATACTTGAAGTCTTCAAAATTTATCCTTAGGTGCTTCATGGCTTCTTTCATCCCATACGTGTGTTAAGGCTCATTTTTCCTCTTATTGAATATGTATTATATAGTATTCCTTTCAATGGATCCCTTTATTTTTTTTCATTTCTCTTCCTTATTCAAAACTCTTATTTGCATCTTCTTTGTATTAGAAAACCCTAAAACATGATAAGGTTTTAGATGTATTTTTCCCTTTTAGTATAAATTCATCAATCATGTAAAACACTCATTTAACCCAATATTTATGATATATTTTATTTTGGGGGGTTATAATTTTGAGGGATTTTATAGAAAAATTATAACATGATCACCTAGGAATTATACATTTGTTAGAACAACAAGAAGAAATAGAATTATCTTTTAGGATTTATTAGAGACTTCCCAAATATAATAATAAGAATTCTCTTATAGGTGGATTTAAATAGAGTAATAAAATTATTATTGATTCATCCTTTGATTAGGGTGTTCTATGATATTCTTACCTTTTGGGATGTATAATAGAAAACCTTCTACTTCAAGAAGCTTCAAGAGAGTGGATCACCACTTTCTATGATGTGATCCTTTTCTAGGGTGACAAAATTAATTTAGATAAGGCCATTACTAACTCTCAAAGGGTCTCATGGGAAAGATACATGGGAAACAATTAACTAGAGGGTATGATGGATGTGTGATTTACAATAGTTCCTAGAACCTTGACATTCTATGTCTTTAAAAATAAATCATCATTCTCATTGCCATTAGAAAATATAGTGACAAAAAGATGAAATTGTTGGCATATGGCTTCTAGTGTTGTCATTGATGGCAACCTAAGTCATTATTTTGGTTTGCAGATCAAGATTTGTTCATACCGGCAGGCAGAGTAAAGACCAAAGTATTACTGGAAGAGAGAATGAAGAATAGGGTATCCCATTAGTATGTCAATCTGTATGCTTCATCAGATTATCATTTTGAGTTGTGGATCTCGGGGGAGGTTGTTAAGTTTTGTGATGTTGCATTAATTGGTGTATAAGTTAGGAGATCCGGTAGGATGATTTTTTGTTTATTAGCTCATAGTGGCCGACTTAGTGAATATGGCATGTCGCGGATATTTGAGGTATAATTAATTAAGGTATCCTATGCTTGAAGATTTTGTTTTGGTTCCTAGCTATGTCGTGGCCGAATTTGATGGGTACACATCAAATATTAAATGTGGATCGAGCTGACTATTGGAAAATATTTTTATTTTACTAAAGCTAACATGAAGTGACTAAATCTTTGATAGCGGATATATATAAGAGATCGGTTAATTCATTTTAAAGTGTGAGTGAGTGTATGTTTGAAGTGTGCGAATAGCAGAAGGGTTGTTGAGTGATTTGGCACAGTTTCACTTGTGTAGAAGAGGATTGTGGTGAAGTGAATTAAGGCAGAGTAGAGCAAAGTGCAAAATTAGACAGTAGGTCCAAAATCTAATCTATGAGCCTCACTAGAACTAAAACTAGGAATTTGTAGATGCTACTTTCTCAGTTCAACTCTTTGTTGTAATCCAAATATGTTGTAAGCAGTGAGCCTTCCTATTTTGAGCAGTGAGCTCTAGGAAGTGTGCCTGAATGCATGTGCATTCCCCTTTTTCTTCATACTTTTAACAGAGTATAAATTATGGATTAACCTCCACCTAGGTTTTCCACATAAAAGTCTTGGTGTTATGGTGTTCTGATTGTTTCCTTCATGTGCTTGCATCTTTACTTTTGTTTAATGTTGTAAATGGTTTAAGATCTGGATTAAAATTTAAATATTACTGAACACTGATTCACCTCCCCTCTCAGTGTTCCTTGAGTCCAACAGAAAATTCTTCGATATGACATGTAATAATAAGTCCAATAGAATAAATAAAATCATAGAGGAATTTTTGGTTGTCCATTTTGTTTGATTAGCTCTTATTCCTTATGTTTGTATTACATGAGTTTGTAAGATGGGGAAAAACCTTCTAGCCTAGATAAAGTGATAGCCACAACACTTCTAAGCTAAAAACCTCATCTAAAACAAGCGAATACAAGCAAATGGAGAGATCAAAATGAAATCAAACAAAATAAAGCACTCCCAATTATAGTTGATTCCTTCTCTTGTATCTCCTATTTCTTCTTTTTCCAATATTGCCCTCAGATTTGTTGTCGAAGTTGTGCAAATACCTGCTAATAGTAAGCAAGAAAGTTGGAGATAATGGTTGTTAAGGCTAAAATGGAGGAGGAAAGCTACTTTTATAGAAAACCATTCGAATGAACGGACATGATTAAACTTCTAGAAAGATGCCAAGATCAATGGTGGAGGATTGATGCACCACGAATATTCTATTCATGGGAGGGCTATGACATTGATGGCTATGACAAAGATGGCAATGAAATATATTAATGAGCGAGTGGGAGGAAATGGAATGAATTAAAAATTGAAAAATAATTAATTCATGAGAAAGCAATATTTGACCAAGTGGAGAATAAAACTAAAACTGTCTAGCCTAGATAAAGTGACAGCCACAATAGAGAAAGTAGTATTCCTAACTGTTGGTGTAAATAAGTATTTTACTTATTACACTTTACTTAAGCTTACTTAGGGAATGAATATCATTATAGGTTTCACTTGTGACCCCTAGTTATTTTCATCTTGCATCTGGGTTTGTGCATATATTGAGAGATATGAGTTGGACACTTAGGGAAGTGTGTGTAGGAGAAATTCCACTTTTTGTAGTGTGATCTAGTTATCACCTTTTTATCTCCACTTTTCATGGCATGATAATTCCACTTTAGGTGGGTGATCCACCTTTCATGGAATTATATATTATTTCTTTCCACCTACCTTGCACATGATTGGGACACTTGTCTCATTCATGGCCCTTCATTATGTCCTAGCTTGCCTTTATAAGCAAGCCTTGTACATACTTGCAATTGTACATCTTCATGCATATTGAGAATACAGTCATCATATTCTCTCATCTTCTCTCTCTCTCTCTCTCTTATTCTATCTTTGATCTCTTGATCCTATTGTTTCTTTTCATAATTTCTTACATAGTATCAAAGTGGTTGGAGGTTCTTTGCATAGCCATTGGTGGGAGATCTTAATTCGTGTGAAGGTGGTCAAGAGGAAAATATAAGGAGCAGCGATATTTTGGTGCATCCTAGACCAGATTTGACTTCAAATTCGGATTTAGAAGGTCATTTTTAGTTAAGATAGCCTTTCGTTTCATCAAAATCTATTATCCGAGCTCCAAATTGAAGAAATTCACACCAAATTTGGGTATTTTTTTTCAATTTTCCTAATTTTCATATAATTAAAAAATATATATTCTGCAAAATAATTTGGAAAATCTGCGCTTTTGAGATTCAAGTTTTGGCAGAATATATTTTCTCAAAAATAAAATTGTTAGAATTTTTTTTTGATTTTTTTTTGAAAATTATTAAAAAACCCTCCAAATAAATTTGTATTTGGGGTCTTTTATTTTGTGTGAAAATTTTTAAAAAAAAGTATTTTTTCTTTTTGATTTTTATAAAACAAAAAAAATAGTTTTAAGTCTGTTGTCGCAGACTGTACCTGCAATTTCAAGTACTAACAGTACTCGCAAGTACCGAGTGGGGGGCCACCCACTTCCACCATGTGGCAGGCTTTCATTCAGCCCACAGACCACCCTCCACCACCGGCAGACAATTCTGAATAACTGGCGGCCTGCAAATTAGTACTAGCGGCAGACACATAAGGTCAGCAAAAACAAATCCGGTGACCTTTCCTCTTCCACATCATACGACCGACGTTCAAAATATGGTGCCCTCAATTCAAAACTGGCGAGAAAAGATTCATCGGTAGCATTTATACTTCATAAAATTCGACGTCGGCTTCTCATTCAGCTAGGAAAAGTCAAAGAATATTCTGATTCGTTTGTAGATTCTGGTAAAATCTGACGGCATCCAGTCTGTCCATTAAGACGTCAAATTTACGCTTATGATATGGAGAATATTCTGCTAGAAGGGCATATTCCATTTTGACAGGCGTTCAGGCATCAATTTTAATCGTATAGATTGTTGACATCATTATCACGTTAGTGATGACGTCAGCATCCTAAAAAAAATTTTCCCCCTCACCAATGGAGTTTTTGATTGTATTCAGAACACTTCTGAAGGCTCCATAACTGCTAGTTTATCGAATCCTTTTGGAGCATATTTAGGCTAATTTTTCATGTACTTTGCAATGGTGTGCTTGGTTTCTAATTTTGGTGGACACATTTTCCATAATTTTCAGTTTTTCATCACTGTACTTGTCCAATCCTCATTTCTGCAACTTCTGAGGCTTCGTTCAGGCACGTACGAACTCCTTTTCAGGTTCTTTTTTTTTGAAAGTGCATGATTTTTCATCTAATTCTTGAATCTACAATCATTTTGAAGTGATCTTGAGTGGATTTTTTACTTTCAGCATATGGTCCTTTTTGGCCTATTTGGCACTTGTATTGCATAGATCCGAATTAGGTCTTGCTTCATTGTTCTAGTCTGTTCTCAGCCTATTTGTGGCAAGTTCTAAATCATAAATCATAAGTCCACTTAGCTAAGTTGCAAGTGGCCTATTGTACACGCACTACATTATAAAGTGCCAAAATCATCTTTTTTTGGGGGGGGTACTTTGATTGAGTGAATTTGGGGGGTGGTCTCTTGTGTGATTGTGCCTATTTTCTATCTTGTGCTCTTGCATTCCGTCATGGGTTCATCTAAAGTCTAATTTTAATCGCATAATTATGCCATGAAAGTACGTGCATGGAGTAAACTATCGTGGAAAAGGTTTAATTTACTACATTGATGGAAATCCATAACTCCTGCACTTCGGATCCTAAGGAAAAATCCAACTACATATGGATTGGCTCACAAAACTTCTATGGCATTGTACAATTAGAAATTTCATTTTAGATGATCTCTATTTTCCATGTTGATAATGTACTAAGCAAATCCGGTATAAGCTTGGGAGGAAAGCCGCTACTTGTATGGCAAGGTTGATAAGGTTATGGGATTAATGAGCTTGAACATGATCTCCAAGTTTGATCCCAAGGATTTTGACACCACGAGATTATACACATGAAAATGATAAGAACTAAAAGATTGTGGTATTGAGAAAGAGGACGATCAATTGGTATTCAACTTGTTGGACAAGCTTCCAGCCGAGTATGCAGCCTTTGTTTCAAATTTCAAACTCAATGATTGACAATTAGAAACTTCACATCACCATATTTTGATACTCTCATAGATATTTTGATTCTCGAGCAAAATAAGTTGATGAAAATGGGAATTCTCAAGTCTTCAACTTCAAAAGCATTGGTGGTCAATCATGGAAACAACAACCAAGGAAAAGGGAAATACCAAAAGAAATCTTTACCAAAGCCACAAGGAGAGAACAATCAATCCACTCCTCCACAACAAGGCTCGTCATCATTTTCTTCAAAGAATAAAAATTCAAGAAAGGAGAAACCAACATGTGCATATTGCAAAAATTTTGGTCATGAGGAGCATCATTGTCATGTTAAGAAAATTGATGAGTTGACAAACATCCTCAAGAAGAATAACATCAACTTTCCAAATGCATATCGGGAGAAGGAATCATCTCCTTCCACTTCTACTTCTAAGGGAAAAGGAACAACTGTCATGGAAACAACATCAAGCTCATCTCCTTCATCGACATCATCTCAACATGAGAAAAGTAAGGGGAAAGCATTTCTTGCAGCTATAGATTCCAATTCAGATAAGTGGATCCTTGATTCAAGAGCTTCACATCATATGACTTCTTCCAAGGATATGTTCTCTTCATTTGATTCTTGTTCATCACCACCCATTTTGATGGCCAACAACACTTCTTTGGAATTTTGTGGGAAGGGATCTATTGATAATTAAGGTGAAGCATTTAATGATGTTCTATGTGTGCCTACTTTGTCAAGGAACATCCTTTCCATCTATCATATTACACATAGTGGTATAGGAAAGAGTGTAGAGTTCACACCATATTTTGTCATTGTTCGGGATTTGCATAGCGTATTCTTGTTGCAGCCGGAGAGGTTGATCATCATTCTTGGTTCTACACCTTCTCATATTTTGCTCCTACTGATGATTCAGTTCACCCTAGTGAGGACACACTTGAGGAGAATGAGTATGGTTACTTGAATCTTGGTGTGCTCACTACTCTTGAGGTTATTGAGCCTATTATTGATATTCCATCTCCTACATTAACTAATGTACCTGATGATACTTGTGTTCAACCAGTTTCAATGCCTTGTGATTTAATGCAACAGTGCATACCTTGTCTTCCAGTAGCAGTTTCATGGGATGACTACTTGACAAACATTGGCAGCTTGTTTGTGGAGTCCTACATTACAGATTTGGGAGACACATTTGATTACTTACATCTTCTCTTTGATGAAGGTGATTCTTCTTCAGTTGTTGTGAGGGAACACTTTGACCCTCCTCTACATGATCATTCTTTTGAGGTTGATGTGATTATGGATGCATATGTACA